>LGRX02016863.1:0-32308 GCA_001247695.2 Cymbomonas tetramitiformis | reverse complement strand
CTATCCAAATGAATGGCCGCCCTTCCCCCTATCCAAATGAATGGCCGGCCTTTCCTCTATCCAAATGAAGGGCCGCCCTTCCCCCCTATCCAAATGAATGGCCGCCCTTCCCCCTATTCGCCATTCAGAAGGGCGGCCATTCATTTGGATCCGTGCTCATGTCTGCTGAGTGTGATGGTGTTCTCACCCCAACCCCTTACTTCACTAAATGTTCCCCAGAGAATGGAATATTCTCCACTTAATGTTCTCCAGAGAATGGAATATACGTCACTAAATGTTTCCCAGAGAATGGAATATACTCCACTAAATGTTCCCCTGAGAATGGAATATACTCCACTAAATGTTCCTCAGAGAATGGAATATACTCCACTAAATGTTCCCCAGAGAATGGAATATACTCCACTAAATGTTTAAATTGCAGCCCGCGGAATTTGAGTGGTTTCAAAAACATTGCTCCGATCAACATGAGCCGCGCGCCCCTGTCTGAGACGGTGGCGGTTCGAACCTTCCAAGAGTAGGCAACATCTTGTCACAGACTACAAGTAGGAGTCCGAACAAACACCGACTTAGCTCTGTTCTTTTGCACTTTCGTGACAAAAGAAACTCACGGAATATGACCGTATTCATGTGTGGGCACACTGCAAATTATTCTCAGCAATTCACTAAATCAAACACAGATGTTTAGGAAGCAAGTGATGGCTGAAACTAAAGACAACCAGCTGGCGAAATCTGAGGCCAAATTAGAGGGCCAAGGCAAAAGTGACTCGCCCAGTCCGCAGTTCTCCGAACAAGACTGGGTGAAGAACATGGTGCTGCAGCAACAGCAATACCAGCAGCAATTAGCCCAGCAGGGCGCGGTTACGACACCGACGATGGAACAACTTCAGCAGCTCAACTGGAAAGAGGCGAGGGTGGACAAGGAGGTGGAGGCTGCGGCGACAACTGCTGTGACGAAGGGGGACAAGGAGCTGGCGCGATGACAGAAGCCCCCGTATTTCTCTTACAGCAATTGTAACCCATACCCGCTTCGCCCCTTGACTCTGGAAACGCAGATGCCACAGCTTTACGATCTGTACAGCGACAAAGCTTTTGACAGTCTCAACAAGAAGTCTTCATCCTCGTTCATCGAGGAGAAGGTTTACCACAATTCCGGCGGCTTCGTGGCAGAGCCGATCTTCAACCAGTGGCTGCAGGAGTTCGACCGCTCGAGCAGCGCGCGGTGATGAACTCAGGAGCGAAGCAGGCGGCGAAAGCTGTTGGAGGCTGGTTCCAAGGCAGGGAACGGCGTGGTCAATGTGGAGCTGGAGGCGGCTTAAACCCCCCGAAACCCCCCTCGAATCAGCCTGGACGCGGACGCGGCAAGGGCGCAGCCGAGGCTGGCCAAGGGGCTGGCGCCGGTGATTTGGCACAACCCTGCCCGGTTCCGAGGTTCCCTTCAGGGACCCTACAGGAGAGAGTGCAGCGGAGGAAGGCAGCCTGGCGCGCGGCTCATGCAGTTTGACGACTTGCGGGAGCTGTACTAGTGCAGCGCGCTCCCCTTTGGCTGGAACGATTTGCCGAGGATATTTGTCAAGTTCATGAAGGTTCTGGTGGATTGTCTACCGTGGATTGCTCACCGACAGCGACCAGAGACTGAGCAGACCTATGACGATCGCGTACGGCGACGTGCTGGGGGTGCAGCACAGCAGACGGGGGGGGCTGGTGGAGCGAGAGTCCTCCCGTACATGAATGATTTTCTGCTCGCGGCGAGCAGCGAGGAGGAGTTGTACAAGCTACGGGAACGCGTGGGGCGCGTGCCAAAACGCTTGGGCCTGAAGAGGAACGAGAAGAAGGGACAGTGGGTTCCAGTCCAAGTAGTGGAGCACTTGGGACTGGAAGTGGACTTCAAGGAGGGCGTCTTCCGCGTCACGCATGTGCGACTCGAGAAGATCACCTCCAAGGCCACCGATCTGCTGTGCGAAGCTTCCCGAGAGCGACGCTGGGTCCCGGCACGGGAGCTGGCCGCTTTCACAGGCTCTGCCAGTTGGTGTACCTGGCGGTGCCCGCGGCCAGGCTGTACCTACGGGAGCTGCACTTCATGCTGGCTGAGAAGCGGGGGGCGAAAGTTAAGCTAACGAGGCAGGCCTTCGGCGACCTTGAGTGGTGGAAACGTCTTCAAGCACAGTGCAAGTGGAACGGGCGGAGCATCTGGAGGTGTCCGACGCGGGCGAAGCTGCACACCGACTCTTCCCTCTGCGCGTGGGGAGGAGTGCTCAACCTCAAGCTGGGGGCAAGAGGTTTCCGGCGCGACGAGCTGCGGCAGCTGCACATCACGCACCTGGAGCTCGAGGCGGTCTTAAAGATGGTACAGGCGTTTCTTCGCGAGCTGTGTGGATAGGTTGTTGCAGTTCGCCTCTACTGCAACAACCAGGCAGTGGTGGCGATGTTGGCACACTTCACTAGCCGCAACCCCGACCTCATGAGGAGGATGCGACGCCTCTGGTCGCTGCTGGACCTCAACGATATTGAGCTCCAGGCAAGGTACATCCTCAGCGAGGTGAACGAGCGGGCGGACAGGATTTCCCGCGACACAAATATCGACGGCTGGAAGCTGAATCGGCGTTAGTTCGACTGGGCGCAGGACAAGCACACGGTCGACCACTTCGCATCGGAGATCTCGGCGCAGCGACTGCAGTGCTACGCCCAGTGGTGGGCCGCTGTACTCGCGAGTACCTCCGCGCTGCGAAGGGGTGGACGCGCTGGCGTACGGCTGGCGTGGTAAGGCAAACTGGATCAACCCGCCCTTCTGGACGAGGTGGCGCACAAGCTGCGGGAGGAAGGCGTTGGGGGCACGGTGGTGGCTCTGTACTGGCCGGGCCAGCCGTGGTTCCGGGAGCTGGAGGCGATCGCAGACGAGGTGGTCATCATGCCTCGCAGGCGGGACCTCTTTGCTCCGAGCCGGCTGGGCGGGACCGAGCTGCTCGCGCCGTCCAGCTGGGACGCCGTCATGCTTCACATCCCGGAGCGCCGGTGACCATGTACGTGCAGACGAATGGCTTTTCCGTGGCGACGCAGTCGGTGCCAGCAACGGGCATGCCACTGGAGGTGTACTGGCCGCTGGATGATGACTAGTACCCGGGCACAGGGGCCGAGATCTCGGCCACGGGGCAGCACCACATCGAGTACGACGACAGCGACGACGAGTGGCTGCTGCTTTCGGAGGAGCTGACGCGCCCGGAGCAGAAGCAGGAGGCAAAGGAGAGCGATGTTGTGGCGCCGGTGAGCGAGTGGACATCGGCGCTGCGAGAGCGCTTGTGAGGTGAGCCGGGTGAGAGCCGGTTCACTGAGCTGGCAGATGCAGGAGCAGGCGCTGAAGGAGACGACGCGGGGCAACTACGGTCCCAAGGTAAAGAAGTTCAAGGACTTCTATGAGGGCGAGGGACGGGAGTGGCTCCCGGCATCGGAGGAGACGGTGCGCCTCTACCTGGCATCACTTCTGCAGAGGGGCGGCGTGCAGGCAACATCGATGCAGCCGATAGCAATCAACAACTACTACGAGGACATGGGTTTGCTAGGCCCGGCGAAGGGGCGATCAGTGACCCATGCAGTGAAGGGCATGGCGAGGCTGCAGGTGGCAGCATCGGAGGCGACGGGTGTCACTGTGACGGAGCGCACCTGGCTGCCGGCGAAGCACGTGCGCACGGTGTACGATGCAGCGCTCACACTCGAGCCGGAGGACAGCACTCAGCTCGGGTGGCTGCGGGCTTGCACCTACGTGGTGCTCGCTTTCATTTCTTGTGTCTGGCCAGACACAGGCACGGCGCTCCAGCAGGAGAACGTGCTGACGGACGAGGTAGGAGTGACCCCGGAGTGGGGAAGGAGTGGTTCTGACCCGGGAGAAGGGCAAGAACACAGGCTGAAGAAGCGACAGCTGTCGATCCCCTGGGTGGGGGGTGGAGCGGCAACGGGAGCTCCTGGAGCTCTGGACACGGTGCAGGGGTGAGGCCTGGCGCCGTGCGAGGCTGGGGTGGACCTACAATCGGTGTGCCGGGCAGCTTCTGGAGGCTGCAAGAGGGAGGGTCAGCTCGTCAGGATGGGACACAGGCCTGGCCAGTGCCGGGCAGCTGGCGCTGGGTTGTGTGGGCTGTGTGCCTCTTCTGCACACAGCACCCGGAAGAGTGCAACAACCTGTGCCTGAGCTGTGGGGTCCTCAGAGGATGGTCACAGCTGTCTGCTGCAGTGCTTGAAGTCTTGGCTTGTAGCTCAGGCTGCGCCAGCCACACAAATTGCTAT
Organism: Cymbomonas tetramitiformis; assembly: GCA_001247695.2. Lineage (NCBI taxonomy): Eukaryota > Viridiplantae > Chlorophyta > Pyramimonadophyceae > Pyramimonadales > Pyramimonadaceae > Cymbomonas > Cymbomonas tetramitiformis. Next base: position 28,036 of record LGRX02016863.1, on the reverse strand, counting down.
TTATTATAATGAATGATAAGCAGTGCGCCTTCTGGCAGTAGATCGAGGTGCAATGAAACCCAGAGAAAGGAATATACTCCACTAAATGTTCCCCAGAGAAAGGAAGATATGGGAATGTTCAATCTCACGAGGTGCCTTTTGCGGTGGGAGGTTTTTGGCATGCTCGGGCCACAACCTTCCTCCTGTTTTACCTAGTCACCAACCTTGAGATTTGCCTCTCGTTCCCTGCCCTGCAAGTGCGCAGGGACTCGGTCGCTAGCATCCTGTGGGTATGAAATCAGTCAGTGTCAGAGCGAAAACGCCGAGGAGGCTGAAAATGAAGTCGGCTTACATGAATTGGGCCTTGGGAGGGGAGCCTGTTCAGGAGGGCAAGAAAGGAATCGTGCCGTGGAGCGAGCTACTGCCCTGCGAGGCCATGCTCATTTTGTTCATCTTGATCCTTCAAGGGATTCCCGCGCAGGTCTGAGGCTCCCCCTCGCCGACATCCATCAAACAGCGCACTGGTGGCATAGTCATCTCGAGATATGCCACCGGCGGAGGGCCCATCTCGGAGATATATTCCACTGAGTGAGTGGGATGATTCAAATGGGCGCTGCTGCTGATGTCGTTTCTGCATCCTTTTATTTTGGCCTTTTGTATTGAAGGCACGTAGTGACAGATAGCAAGCTTCTCCGTGTTTGGCAATGGGCTACAGGCCTCAAGCGCATTGCAGACCATCGTGGTTTTCGAGACGCCAGACGCAATCGCAGGGCTGGCGGTGGCTGTCGTCGGCATGTGCACGATCTTCATATTCTGCTGGCGCATACACTGCCACAACCCTCCTACAGCCCGCATTCAGGATATTCCCGAGGGGACGGCCCGCATAGACACAATCCCCAAAAGTAGCCCTGTCACCAACCAGTCGAAACACTTCGAGTCTTGGCTCCTGTACTTCTTCTTCATCACTGTGTCCCTCGGCTTGGGCACCGGCTGCGTGCTATTCTTGGACAAGGCCTACCTCTGGGTGGCTCTATTTGCACTCACACCGATGGCCCCATGCTCTCAGATCCTTGCCACCAAGGTATGCCAATCCCAATAGCCCGGAGATTCTCTCCGCAATATCAAATAGTCCACGCAGCTCCTCACAACCATGCTGCACTCACAGCCACGGCCCCGTCAACGCAGCTCCTCACAACCATGCTGTACTCACAGCCACGGCCCCGTCCACGCAGCTCCTCACAACCATGCTGCACTCACAGCCACGGCCTCCACCACGGCCCGTCCACGCACAACCATGCTGCACTCACAGCCACGGCCCCCGTCCACGCAGCTCTCACAACCATGCTGCACTCACAGCCGCGGCCCCTCCACGCAGCTCCTCACATTTATGCTGCACAGCAGCGGCACTGCACTCCACGCACAACCATGCTGCACTCACAGCCACGGCCCTTCCACGCAGCTCCTCACAACCACGCTGCACTCACAGCCACGGCCCCGTCCACGCAGCTCCTCACAACCATGCTGCACTCACAGCCACGGCCCCGTCCACGCAGCTCCTCATAACTTAGATCGGCTTTATGCGCGTAGATCCTCCTCAAGGTAAAAATCAAGGTACACGGGCCCATGGTCAAGTCATTTCTAATATAGTTGTTTGTGCACTTATGCGTATGGGCTGTACTCTGAATTTTCACTGCATCGCCACTGGCTGTTCATTGGCTGTTCATTCTGTCAGTCGCTTGACTTAGCAGCAGCAGAGGCTCATAAATGAGGGAGATGTGATATGCTTTATCATTCGCCCTTACTGAGATCGCTCTGGATTAAATCGCGTATCTTCTGGAAAGGGAGATTTGGTGGGAGATGAGGTCTTGAGGGTTGATGCCATGGCCACACAGATAGATGCTTTCCTGCTTCTCTACGAGACAAGAAGGGCTTCTTCAATAGTGTTCTACGTGAACGTTTTCCAGGCACGTTCCAATGCTAAGTAGATCAACTTTTTCGCCTGCTGTAATTGCGCTTCCTTCCGCCAGTCATTAATAGATTCAATTGACTATGCAAAATTTTGCTCCACCTAACAGCAAAAGTGCCTGCTGGAGCCCTTGTGGCTGCTGTCTGAATATGCCCATGTGCCTGATGGGAGTACGCGTGAGGCTGTCACACATTTGTGTCCACGTAAGTGCTAGCTCATGTGCCTGATGGGAGTACGCGTGAGGCTGTCATGTCACGTAATGAGTGGTCATGGGACACAGCGGAGTTCCAAGAGTTTAGAGCAAATGGCAATGCGGCATATCTGCAGGCACTCGTCAACGGCCCGATGCTTGGACTGAATTGGTACACGGTGTCGCATCACTCGGCGTGTGGGGACACCGATGCTAGCGAAGATGCAGAGATTGAGGCCGGAGCCTTGGTTCTGGGAGTTGCGCTATCCATTCTGATGTTGGCCTTCATCTACTACTCAGTGTTTGACTTATTCTTCGTGCCAAAGCAGTACTCGTTGACACATATGCTAAGGGGGGGGGCTCCCTCAAGAAAGAGGCTGAACCTTATGCTTTCGGGAACTGATTTCCCGGTCGATCCAGACCCTCTGTGATAGAGGATCTCACAAAACGTCGGCTTCTATTGAAAAGTTGTGCAAACTGAAGCATGCCATGAGAAGTATTCAATCGATTGAGATGAAATGTTTACTTGATTAGTCTAAGCGTCGCGCAAATAAACTAAGGACTACCGGGTACAAAAGTGGACATCGAACGATTGTATCGTCTGACTAAAATCTGGGTGCGTGTTTATAATGAATGCCTCTTGCTTCGGAACTTTGGTACCATAATTTGAGGTTTGACACTTTGATAACACAGTGTACTTCAATTAAATGGTGGTAAATAATCGGTGATATACTTTGATGAGTCTACTAAGATAACTCGAAACTGGCCAGGCAGTGATATCACAGTGAACGTGTCAGGTGAAAAGCTCAAGATGTGATAAACACATATCGCGTATACTGAGTGCGGACTAGTCTGATGTATGGCCTATCATACTGTGACACTTTTTATTTAAGCAGTACCGACTCCTTGACAGCATTCTCAATTGTGGATCGACTAACAGGCTAGAGGAAGTGGAATATGTTGTGCCGTTTACTTGGATTCTTGCGACTGGTTGCGATTTTTTGTATCTTGCACTTTACATCCCCGGCGGGCTTACGATGGGCATGCAACAATGAGAATAGCTGCTGTCTGAACACCGCCGGCGGGGTTGAGATTCGACTATATATTATTCTAGTGTTCCTATATGCCACCCCACAAAAGGGGCATTAGTTTGTACGTGGTTAGTTCGGACCTTGTAGACATTGCTCGGAGAACACTGCTTAGGCTTTCGCCAGTGTCCTCCTCACAATGGGGGATATCCTGAGATATGACGGCTAACACGTAAGACCGAGTTGCAAAAATACTCAAGCGCCAAGCACACCATGTGGCTAACAGCTGAGATCAAAGAGCCAGATAAAGAAATGTAAAGATTCTTCCGAAAAAGGATATGCCCGCGTTTTAATATCAAAAGAAAATGCAGCGTCCGACAAAATTCGATAAAATGGAACGAAATAAGCCAGCATGAAGAATCGCTATAATTCTGTCTGACGAAGGTTCCTAAGAAAGTAAAGATATGCCACTGATAAGAAGCGCGCAATAGGCCCCAGCATTACCTTCCGTGGAATTAGCATCTGTCGCGTGCCCCACGTAAGACGTGGGCTACTCTACATCTTCTGAGTCGCGCTCCTTGCTTGGATGGGAAACTCCGACAGAATAAAATATGTTTATACACTCTGGCTTACTGCAAAGCATTAGCATGTGCCACGCGACAGAGGTATCCGATAGTGAACACGAACCGCGACTTACATGTACATTATCAACGCGTACATACGCGACGCCAGCTTTTTCCGGCACGTGCGGGGCATAAAAGGCTGCAATGACGATTAATGGACGCAATCGCATGGCACTGAGAAGAATGCATGCGTACTACCATGTCGTGCGCAATGAAATTCTGGTGACGAGACAGAATAACAGTGTTCATCATCGCTGCTAAAAACATTGTGTTGTGCTGCAACACCCGCCACAGCATAATCCCATACACACGCGCGCGCACACCTAACAAATGTGCCACATCATTCAACGCTTTGTCATCTGAAATCACGGCGACACAAACCCATTACCACACAAACACACCATTCAGTTCAGACGCACAATCCCAACAGTTGGTTCGCGTCAACGTAGGCGCGCAGCATGCGCTCCACCGTGTGGTTTGTATGCTCCGCTTGGCCGTCTCCTTGCGGATGGTACGGCGTAGTGGAGGCCACTTGCACTCCCATAAGGCGATGCAACTCCATATGAAAGGCGTCACTTAAGCGAGAGTCCCTGTCACAGACAATCTTCACAGGGGCTCCGTGCAGTCGCCAAACATGGTCGAAGTACATTCGTGCCACCTGCTCGGCAGAACTGTCGGAGTACAGGATGGGGACCACGTGCACCATTTTGGACAACTTGTCCATGAACGTGGCAAAGGCGTCGTAGCCCCGCTCTGTGCGTGGTAGCCCGGTGACGAAGTCAATGCTCACCACTTGCCACAGCCTGACCGGGACTTGGAGGGGGTTTAGCTGGCCATCTGGATAACTGTTTCTCGGGCGAGTCTGCTGGCATATCAGGCACGAGCGGGCCCAGTCGGTGACGTCCTTGTTCATGCGGGGCCACCAGAACCGCCGCACTATCCGAGCGAGAGTCTTATCACGCCCGGTGTGTCCCGCTGCGGGAGACTCATGTGCTTCACGCATGACTATCTCTCGGAGGGGAGAGTCGGACGACAACACCAGCTGGTAGCGCCCTTCCGCGATGCGCCAGATCATGTCGTCAACCATACGGAAGGTGTCTGTGCGTTGGTGCGGGGCGGCCAAAAGTTCTTCCTTCAACATTGTGAGGTAGGGGCTACGCTCGTACTCTGCGCGTAGTGCTTTTACGAACTGGCATGCCTTCAGTGGTCCTTTGGCTGCGCGCGCCTTGGCTGCTGGCCCCGTCGTAACCATAGGCTCGCTTACACGTTGGGCCGCCGGTGCACCGGGGCACTCTTCGCTCGAGGTCGGGTCCGGCTGGCCGCTGGCGCCCACACCAGCAACACGGGCCACCGCAACGCTGGCCGGCCTCCATCTGGTGACTCAAACAAGCGTGTGGGATGACCCTTGGCGTCCTTGAGGTCGAACACCTTGACCACGTGCAGGCCGTACTTGGGCTGGATGAGGGTGCGCCAGGACGCGTCATAGTCCGGCAATAGGAACATCGCCGACGTGTTCTCTGGGTCGGCGCGCCACTCGGCCATGAAGTGGCGTAGGATCTTCTCGATGAGGTCACTATCCTTGGTGTAGGGAGGATTGCACCAAACGTGCTTTCCCCGCCACTGCTGCTTGAGGCACTCCGTCCAGTACGTGTCCACTTGGCGGTTGACGCCCATGAAGTCACAGCACGCGTCGACGTCGAACGGGCCGTACTGCGCTGAGACCTCTTCGAACTTCTCCTTTACCAGTTTCCAGTCCTGCCGGTCTACCACGTTGTCGTAGTGGGAGCTTGACGCGGAAGGGGTCGTTGTTTTCGAACTCTGGATGTTGGAAGGGGAAGGACTAAGGGCAGTTAAGGAGGTCGGAGAGGGGGCGAGCTGTGGTCGCGAGCGGGAGCGAGTAGTAACGCCCGCCAGAGTGGCTTCTTGCAGGGCACGCTCCGCGGTGTGCAAAGTCTCCGCGGCGTCTTCCCACAGGTCGGGAGTTTCCACCCAGGTGAGCCCATTCAGGCGAGTGAGCTCACCAACGACCAACGGAGGGCTGACCGGGGGTACTGACTCGTCCTCCGAGTCGGAGTAATCAAACTTGGTGTCGAGTACCGAGGTGGGGTCTTCAAGGATCTTGACTTTGGCGGGCTCCTCGGACGGGTCTTCGTCTGTGTCGTCCTCGTCGATTGCACCGAATACTGAGGTAGGGTCGGCGGGGGTCGGGTTCTCGGCCGGCTCCCTCGGTACGCTCTGACGAGGCTCGTCTGTAGTCCGATCGACCACGCCCTTCTCCTTGAGCCCTTCCCTGGCTGATGACTGCTTGTAGTCTGGCCGCCTGGATTGGGCGTCCGGGACCACAAGGCATCGGCCCGGTACGTGCTCCATTTGGTGCACGCCCACTTCCACCAAGTCCTCGTACCAACGTGCCTGGCGTCGACTCAACTCCCGTGCTGGTGCGAAGAGCCACTGCAAGGGCTTGTGGTCACCCATGAGCTTGAAGTCGGTGAATATGAGGTAATGCCTCCACGTCACCGTGGTACAGTGGTGGATGGCGCACAGCTCCCGCTCCCCAGCATGGTAGTTTTGCTCGGCCGAGGAAAATTGCCTGCTCTCAAAGGCCAGCGGCTGAAGACCTCGCCCAAGGTCTTGCATTAGCACGCCTCCCAGTGCGACCGCACTGGCGTCGGTTTGCACGCAGAATGGGCGGGATCCATCGGCTGCTGAGCGCTGGTCCGGTAGGGCGAGGATGGGTGCCGAAATCAATGCTGTCTTCAGTCGTTGGAAGGCCCCTTTCTCCTCCTTGCCCCAAGTCCATGGCACTCCCATCTTCGTGAGGCGAGTGAGAGGGTGGGCAATGTGCGCAAAGGACTGGATGCAGGGAAGATATCTTCCTGGGATTGGCCGGCCCGGGGCCGTGTCACGGAGGCCCGGGCCGAAGGCGGGCCGAAGGAAAAGTTGCGGATGGGCCGAGTCGCATTGAGGGGAAAATCGATAAATTTCCATATTTTTATCGATTTTTGACAAATTGTCATACTTAAATTTAAAATTTTACGCCTGCGGCGGGCAATTTTGGGTTCGGGCCGAGACGGGCCGAAATGTGGCCGAAGTAAATTCCCAATGCGGGCCGAGTCACCTCCGCGGAAGATATCTACCCTGACTGGATGTGAACGTACACTTTATTTTATCAAGTGAAGACCTTTCATCATTTGGTGATTCCAGAATTATCAATATCAATATACCAACACAATTAACAAACAAATTGAAAATAATTGTAAACAGCTTTTCGGCTGCAAAGACTTGGTATACCATCAATGAATATAACGGAATTTTCTATATAGCTGATACAACTTCTGATGATTTGTATGAATGTAGAATACCTGATGGAAATTATACAGATCTAGATGATTTAACAACCGTTTTATCAGACGTCATCTTAACACTTTTACAAGCTCACTTTAATTTTATCAAAGACAACGGTGATAAAGCTGATGTTACTTACGATGCAATTTCTGGACATTTTGCTATTACACTTAGTAAACCTGCTCCCAATATTAAATTTGTTGCATTTTCAATAACTGGTGATTTTCAAGCAGTGCCTGGAAGTCCATTAGATGAATCTTTGAACGCTATATTTAATTCACCAGGAAAGTATAACGATGTTGACCAAATATTAGGAGGACAAACAAATAAATCAGTTGCTGGTCTCACAAACATTTCACAGATTAAAGATTTGTTTGATATCGGAACCGTAAATGAAGTATTTATTTCCAAATTTCCCGGTAATTTACAAACAAACGATGCTATTTATCTTAGAATATCAACGTTGCCCACAAATAATTTACAAAGCACAAATCTTTCAAATAATTTTAAAGAAAATCAAATCATTAGTAGTGATATTTTAGGAAAGGTATTGTTACCGTCAGATTTGACTAATCAATTTATTACTTATTTAGATTACGATGAAAACTTTTCTATGGATGTGCAAGCTTCTCAATTTTCTCAATTAAGAATTTCAATTACCGACAACAAATCAAGATTACTTCCTACAGCCGTTTCCCAAAATGGAACTGAACAATCTATTAACTATGCATTATCTTTGAAATTAAAAGAATACGTTAATTAAAATTATATTATATATTATATATATTATATACAATGTCTTTACCATATAGTCTTGCATTTGGACTTCAAAAACTATACATGCTTTCTACACGACCCCCGGGTACCCCTTACACAACCGCTAAACAACTCCTGGATGACACCCGCTTGACTCCTGCATGACTCCTGGATGACTCCTGGATGACTCCTAAATAGACGTCTGTTTATATCTATATGTTAAATATGAACGGTGTCGGGTGATGACATTAGGGGTCAAGCGGGGGTCATCCAAGAGTCACGCGGGTGTCATACGGGTGTCATCCAGGAGTCACTCAGGACACGTTTAGGATACAAGGAGGCGACGTGAAGCAGCAGTTTAGTAGACGTCCAGACTTCAAGCGAAATTTCAGAAGACCTGCTGTTTTCAAGAAGTAAGTATGGAAACGCCAACTTCCTATGTTATTGACATACCTGTTAAAACTGATGTGACTATACCATACGACGTGGCGTCCGGAGTCCCGCCATCTAAGCCTGCTAGTATTTGCAAAAAGAATAATGGCGTGCCTTGTCCCGCCATCAACGAAGAACTCTTCTTTTCTTCGAACGGGAATTTACCGTTTATAAAATATATGTGCGGTAAAGAGTGTTTGATGGGAGCTTGCACGAGGGGAAAACAGACGCATGTCACAAACCACGGCTTATCGTGTACCTCAGCCGGGTTGTGACACTTGCTGTAGCAGTCTCTGTGACGAACGTATGACACGCGCAGTACGATACGCGCGAGGAGTTATGACAGTGACGAGATACGGAAATACGGATGGGTGTTACACTTGTTTGGAGATAGCGAGAATATGTAGGGCGGCGTAGCAGGGTGAGAGAGACGCTCATTTTTGTTTTGCCTTCGTAACAGTGATTCCGAAAATAGCCAGGACTCGCTTAAGACCGCGAAAATAGCAGTGTTATGAGATAATTTATAAGATACAGTATTCTTCTGCTTGTAAAGACATACATTTGTGGACTTGCCCTTGTGCGATAGCGTCAGAACTGTAATTAACAGTCTTTTTCAAAACAAAAATGTGCCATATTACAGACATGTCGTCTGTAATGCTGAGAGTACAACAGCAGTCCTGAAGAACGAGACCTCTGAACGGTGATGCCAGGGACGGATTTATCCGTACTGGTAAGCCTTGGAAGAGGTTGAGGGAAGCAGGCTGTTGCGACACTCGAAGTTCACCAGTCTTGCAAAGTACAGCGACAGCGATCAGAGCGGAACCGGTTGCCAATTTTGCAACATGATTGCAGCGTTGAGAATTATGTGCTGGGCTATTTCGGGGAGTGACATCCTGCTGGAGCAAAGCACCAGACGGTAAAGCCAGGGACGGACTCATCCGTACTGGTACGCCTGAAGGCGTGGAGCGAAACAGGACTGTCAGTGGACACTATCACGACAGCATTCTTCGTAGCCACTTGACCCATGCTGGCGTTCTGCTGATTTACTGCGTGGACCAGAGACACTGAGGGCAGAGGCAACCTTGCTGGACATCTAGAAGAGCCAGTATAAGACAGGGTCGGGTCACAGATGAAACCTTGCTCACCAGTCATGGACGAGATTATCCTGGCAGTGATTGCTACTTAGAGCAAAGCACTGAAAGGTGAGGCCAGGGACGGATTCATCCGTACTGGTAAGCTGGGAAGTGTGGAGTGAAAAGAGCCTTCACACCAGTATCTCTTCTCCACCGGGAAGGTAGCAACGGAATCCAAGACTGACCGTCAGGAGCAACAAAGGGCAGAGAGGCGTGCCCAGAGAGCGATACGAGTGAGCCAGCACTTCACAGAGCTGGAAGGAGAGGAAGGGGCTGCCAGTGGCCAGCCTGAGGCCCAAGCACCAGTACAACCTCAAGCCCAGGCCCAGGAGCCGTTAGTAATCTTTGAGGAAGACATGGAGTACACTGACTCCGCGCGCATCAACCTTGGTACGCTGCCCAACTACACGGGCACCAAGGAAGAAGATCGGCCCAAGTTCCTGAGGGAGTTCGCCGACATGTGCGAGAATTTCGTACGGCAGCACAACGCCAACGTCAGGAGGAGGCTCAGGTCCGGGGCTGGCACGCTCACCGAAGCACAGATGAAGACCCTGAGAGAGACTCCCCCTGACTTTGAGTATCTGTGGGACATCGTCCCTGCGTGTCTGGCTGGAGAGAATTCGCAAGCTCTCAGCTGGTGGCGCGAGAACTATGAAAAAGGGGGGGTAGTGGCCTCCAACATGGACCGAGTCCTCAAGGACACTAGCGAGCATGGCCCACTCGAGGGTACCATTCCGTGTGCTAGGCCCCCTTTTAATGAGATGAACACTGGCACCACGTGGGTGATAGCGAGGCCAGTGACGAACCAAGACGCCCAAGGGGAGGTTTCCGACGAATATCTGACTGATGGAACCTCCCTGAAAGGCTTGACGGGACGTGATGGCACCCGTGATACCCAGTACTTCTACGCGCTCAGGGGTTTCATCGCTGCCCTTGACAAGAAGTTCATGATGAAAGGGACACAAGAGAAAGTGGATCTGTTGACACAGAAGCCACAGGAGGTGGGGCAGGATGGGCTGACCTACATGAAGATGTGCCAACGCAGGGAAATGCAGCTCAACACTGGGAAGGTGTTGAGCGACGAAGAGCTGCGTACCTTCATCGAGGACTGCGTGGACAACCTGCGCATCAAGGTCTTCCAGACGCGGGTGAAGGAGCAACTGAGGGCACAGTTCCCGCCACCCAATCGGGTGACCTGGAAGGACCTGGAGGCCATCGTCGAGGTTCAAGACAAGCTCAAGGGCGATGCAGAGTCTTGGATCCTCACCTTCCTCCAGGAGATCACCAGGCGGTGTGGCTGCCAGTACTCCACCTGGGAGGCGCGACAGCATGGCCTTGACCTCAAGGCGATAAAGAACTCGATCAAGAAGATTGAGTCCTCTGAGGTGGGGCAGTCAGGCGAACTGGAGAGCAGCAAGAAGGCAGATACACCACCTTCTAAGAAGATGAAGAAGGAGGTGAATGTTGCCGAAAGAGCTAAGAAGGCCTCCTACAACAAGACACCGCCGCCAGCAGAGGGCGTGCGTACGAACGACAAGCCCAAGTGCTTGCGCTGCTTTGGGGGGGGCTGGCATGAGTCCGATCCCGAGCAGTGCAGGAGTGGCTACAAACACGTCAAGATGCCTGCTGGGTTCCACGAGAGCCGACTTGGTTCCAGCAAGTGGTGGGACGCGGAGAATGCCGCCCTGCGCATGTACAATCTGAAGAACCGCTTCAAGAACTCTGACTGGGGCATCCTGGTGACGGACTGGCAGCAGCTGTCCAACGACGAGAAAGACAAGTACAGAGCCAAACAGGCACCGGAGGACAAGCAGAAGGGCGCCACTGGCAACCCTGAGGCGTTGAAGGCAGAGTACCAGGGCATGGTGGCTGCTAGGAAGACGGCCAGTCGTGCGGGCAGTGTGAAGTCGCAGGTGCTGTCCGAGGATGAGGGCTCCGACGAGGAGCCAGTCGCAGCGCGGGTCGCGGAGAGGGAGACGCACATCAACGATGCACGCGCACACCACCATGGCAGCGCAGGGGTAGGAGCGTCGTCTGGCCCTCCAACCGAGTTACTCTCAGCTATGGCCGAGGAGATGGGCGAAGAGGAGCTCTCGAGCGCCCTCAACACCTTGGGTCTGGGGGCACTCCCCGAGACGCTGTGCAAGAGTGCGGAGTCTGAGCTCACGGCGGCTCCAGCAGTAGCCCTGGGAAGTACCCAACGCATGAGGGGCTTCCCAGTGAAGACACCCGAGGAGTACGAGGCAGACGCACAGGTGCCCATGGCGCCTGCGGCGGATGAGATGCAGAGGAAGGTGCAGCTCATGGCCTCCGTGATCAAGAGTCTGGGGGCAGCTTTCCGTAAGCTAGCTGCTGGACTCGTGGCAGAGGGTCGCATAACAGCCCCAAGGGGTGTGGAGACCTTGGTGGAACTGGCTGAGAACAACCAGCTCCCCGTGCCGACAGCCTCAGCAGCAGACTGCCAGGACATCAGCGACGAGGATGACGACTGCCCGGGCATGGAGTCGGGCGACGACAGCGACGATGATGACGATTGCCCGGGCATGGAGTCGGGCGACGACAGTGACGAAGAAGAGGTTCCTCTGGACGAGATGCCGGAGGACACGGTGGAGCAGCCCAGGAAGGGGAGGACGGCGGTGCATGTAACTGCTGCAGCGGCCACCGTCCAGGAGAGCTACGGGGTGAGAGACTTCAGCGAGAGGGGCGAGCTGCACGCAGGGACCATGGAGGCCAAGGCATACGAGCTATTGAAGAAGAAGATGCTCAGTGGCCTTACAGAGGAGCAGCTCACTGCCATGGCACAGGTCCAGCCTGTATGCAAGCTCCTGAACGAGTCTTTGGCACAAGGGATGGCTCTGATGGCCTGCTCATGTTGTACAAAGCGCTTCTTCTGGACACTGGAGCCAACTGCAACATTATCCCCATCAGGACAGCCAACAGGTTGGGCTTGACCATCTTTGATGCGGAGACAGGGGCCAGGGTGGCTAGATGTGATGGCAGCCCTGCAGAATTCACCAAGTACTGCTACGTGGATGTGGTCCTCGCCGCGGGCACGCCGTACATGACTCTGCATCGGCTCCATGCCTTCGTCACTTACACCAACGACACTACGTGGGATTTCTTGGTGGGCACGGGACCCCTGAAGAACGCACTCAAGCTGACCATCGACCTCTACCGAGGCATCGCCACTTCTGAGGCCGCGGTGTCACTGGGCATGAGGGAGAAGGTCACGCTGCCGTTGATCGAGTTGACGCCGCCCGTTGATGCAAGGAGCAAGCGGAACGAAGACCCGAGAGTGTGCCTGGCGACTGAGATCTTCGACGTCGATGCCACGGCAGCGCGCACTCTTGCCCCCGCTTTTGAGGGCTGCGCGCTACCACCACGTGAAGCGGTGTCCCTGGACACAAGGGGAGAAGACCGTCTGGCCCTCGCAGGGGAAAGGTGTGCGCCTGCACCTTGTGCATTCTCGCGAAACCACCCCGAGCTAATGGACAGCCTGGCGTCATGGCTAGAGGAGATGAGACTGAGAAGGTTCAACTCGGAGGAGAGGGAGAGGCTCGAGGCGCGCTGCCAGTCCATGGTGGAGGCGGGCTTCTTGAGACCCAGCTCAATGATGCAAGTCGAGCTCACTGGGCGGGTCAGCTCACACGCCGAGAGCGCAACGTACGAACCTCCGGCGCCTGGTACGTCCTTAACAGACCAGATGTTGGGCATGCTACAAGCATCATCACGCAGCCAACGGGAAGCCAATGTGGCGACCAGAGGTGAGTGGTCCAGTGCTGAAGAGCCAGATGGGAGGGGGTTCGTCATGCCAGCCAGCCTGGCCACGACTCAGTCAGACCCTCGCTATCCAGACCTCACGCTGGAGCAAGAGGCCGCGAGCGAAGCTGACTTCAAGCTGGCCAGCGTGCAGCCATGGGTGGGCATGGCAGTGAACCCGTGGGATTACCAAGACAAGGAGAGCAGCTGGTCTCAGCAGCGCTTGTACATCGACCGCACGGGCTATGCTCGTCTGTGCACACTCTGCGAAGAGGGCGATGGAAGTGGTGTGGACGCAGGATTTGTGCGGGTCAAGTTCTCGCGTTGTGGAGAATTCAAGACCATCTTGGAGACGGAGCTACTGTGGCCCGACTTTACGTTGGTGGATCAGAAGGTTGACAAGGAGACGAAGATACCCTCAGAGACCTGGACCACAAGGGCGAGCGGCCGGAAGGACAACGACCAGGTCCCACTCCCTGACTGTGGTGCCCATCGGGAGGCTGGAAGGTACACGATGGCGAGTGTTCAGGAGACCCTCAACACCCATCAGACTTACCCAGGGGTCGTAACGGGCAAGCTCATGTGGGACAAGGTGGCGCGTCAGTTCTGCGTGCTCAGCGAGCACACTCGCGCCCAATGGGATCTCATGGAGCGCATGGTACGTCACACCATGGCAGGTGCCGCCAGCATGACCCCCATGGGTAAGATGACTGGCGAGTTCCAGCTGCCTTTTTACTATGAGAAGGACCAGCGTTGGCAATACCAGCACCTGAAGTACGTGCAGCGAGTGGACATCGCTGACCTTCGGGCTCGTCTGAAGGTGAGGTACGATATGGAGGTGGCTGGTGTGGAGGACGAGAATGTGAAGGTGGTCCCGCAGCTCACGCTGTCAGACGCAGCGGACAAAGTGGGGAAGTTCTACCCGGTGACAGATGGGGAAGGAGGCAGTGGCGAAGTGTTCAGCACGAACGCCGCCGCCGTGGAGTACCTACACCTGGGGGACAACGCTAGAGTGATGCTTGGTGCATGCAAGACAGAGGAGCAAGCACATGACGCGCTGGACACTTATGGGGCCAGAAGGAACCCTCCAGTACGCACGTCCAAGACTCTCAGGACGTCGAGGACGGTCAGAGGGGATGAGGCAGGGCCATCTGGCTCCGCACCGCCACCATCCTCAGCCACGCTTCGTTTGAGGCATCAAACCTGGCCCAATGGCGTCTTCGACCCTGCCATGTTAGAGTATCACGCTTCAGTGTTCCAGGGCACCTACGAGCCAGAGTCGCCCACTCGCAGCGAGAACACAGCTGGGGAAGCCGACTGGCTGGATCTGGGAGGGATCTCAGAGTTCACGGCGCTGCATGGACAGACGGTCTTCCTCATCCAGTACCGTTGTTTCATGGGCGAAATCGAGTTCCAACTTGGGAAGCCCTTCGCGCAGCGAGGAAAGGGGGTGCACACGCAGCGACTCAGCAGCAAGACCCTGCACCAGTACTCCTCCTCCGCAGGAGTGGGACAACGTGGAGAGTTTCTGCCTCTGGGTGGGCAGTCGAAAGGCTGCACGGGAGGACTCCTCGGCACCTTACAGAAACACATGGAGCATCTTGTTGATCGTACTCAACTCTTGGAGATAGCCAGAAGCCATTTGAGCGATGGCCCGCAGCAGGGCACCCTACGGGTGTTCAAGACCCGTGCCAACGCCCAGTCCAAGGCCGTCTACTACCTCTTCGAGGACAATCGCTACTACCGTGAGCGAGGACCCAGTGAGATGGCGTTCACCTTGGAGTACCTCTCCTCAGGGACGCGCAAGTTCGACTGCTGTAGCTGGGAGACCTGGAATAAGGTGGCAGTGATGCATCGAGAACCATTGTCTGCGTTCACATCCTCGGTGGGCCCGGCGTTGCTGGCTGAGGCACGTCGGGCAGAGGTGCAGGTGCGCCTTCGCAACGACTTCATGAGGTGCTTGGACCCAATCGAGGGAGAGGATACAGGAAGTGAGGAGGAAGATGGCAGCATCTCGGGATACTCGTCCGACCTCGCGGCTACTGCGGGTGTGAGCACTCACACGTGCCGCACCAGAACACCATCGCCTCAAACAGAGGATGAAGACAGCGTGGAGGTCATCAGTGAAAGACTTGTTGGATTGTCTGCCAGTTTGGCGCGAGGGCAAGCCGAGGTCGCAGCAAACAACCTCACCATGGCGGCTCTCTCGGAGTCGATACGGGCGCGTCAGGAGATCATCAGAGAATATGAAGAACGACCTCGTGCTGCCCGCGCGACTGCGAGGATGAGCACGCTTGGGCCAGACTGCCCTGGGCTTGATGGTCGTGATGGCGCGCGAGCCACGCCCACGCAGGCACTCTGCTCTGGCCGAGCTCTCGGCGGGACACAGACCAGGGGCTTGGAGTGCAACATGGCACAGAGACCTGAGCACCAGTCAATCCACGACATTCTGAGATCCCCGGCACATTCCGTCTGCACGCAGCAGACTGAAGCCGTGCCTCCAGCTGCACAAGAGCAGGACTCCATTTCGTACGTGCCATCAACCCCGAGCTCTACAGCGCCCAGCAGCCCGGAGCGTTCCAGTGGCCGCGTTGCGCGTGTCGACACTCGACCTTCAGGCCATCCTGCGGCGCGCCCACAGAGTCCAACTGCGAGTGCCGTGCAGCAGCGTTCGCCACGAGCTGGCCAGCGCAGGAGGAGATCTCCGAGCCCCAGGGAAGGAGCTCATCGTCAGGACGCGGCTCGCGGTCGACATGCCGGCAACGGCGCGTCGCGTGCTCCCCAGGGACGCCAAAGTTATGATGAAATCTGGGAGGAGAGGAGAAGGGAGAGCGCACTGGGGCCTTTTCAAGGGGGCACCGGGCCGGCTGCAGCCCGGCGCGCCCGTCACTGAGAAGCAGCCCCGGCGAAAAGCCGGGCACGCAGCCCGCCAATGATAGGCGGGCGAAGCGCACTCAGGTGTGCTTCCTGCTCGTGGGGGTGTTCGTGCGCTTGCATTGGCCGCAGCTGCCTCATTTTGCAGTAATGGCAGTATGGATGGCTATGGAGGTATCCAGATTTCTTGGTGGGGTCGTCGCCTGCTGGGCATTCCACACTGGGGTGCCCCGCAGAGCCATGGCACGCGCATTGCGGGCCATGCACACAGTACCACTCGAACCATGGGCACATCAACAGGCGCCTCTGCGAGTGTTGTTGGAGCTGGCTAGGCACCTACTGCTGTTGACCAAGGGGGCCCTTGAGGTAGCTGGGCTTCACCATGCCCGGCGTGGGCTGTGGTACGTGCCGTTGCTACGGTTCTGTCTCGCCATGCTCGCCATGCACTTCACGCACATGGTCGGCACTCTGGGGTGCGTCTTGACAGTTGGCGCCCACGTTATCCGCCATGGGTTGCCATGCCCCTGCTTGATTTACGATGGTGGCGCGTTCGCCACGCTGGAGACTCAGATAGGTCGTGCGCTGGCGGTCGCCCAGCGGATCTTGGCCGCAGGGCCGGCTACGCTGGCCGCTGTTCCTCGGCGCATGCAGAAGCCGCGCTTTGCCGCCCGACTGCAGCGCCTGCAGTTC
Organism: Cymbomonas tetramitiformis; assembly: GCA_001247695.2. Classification (NCBI taxonomy): domain Eukaryota; kingdom Viridiplantae; phylum Chlorophyta; class Pyramimonadophyceae; order Pyramimonadales; family Pyramimonadaceae; genus Cymbomonas; species Cymbomonas tetramitiformis. The sequence goes on along the minus strand of LGRX02016863.1, from coordinate 11,261 downwards.
ACAGCCGCTTGCTACCAGGTGGCGCACTGTATCTATGTGGCATCCGTCTTGGCGCTGGTGGTCTACGTGTCTGCGGGAGGAGGCCTGGGCCGTATGCAAGGGGGGTGGAGGATGTTGACTTGCATACTGACCCTTCACCCTCCAGTTAAACCAGTGGGTACCAGCAGAATTTTAAAACTTTTGCTGCTGCTAGCGGTGGCTGCTTGGGTGGCCGCTGTGGCCCCTGGGGAGTTTCAGGGCGTGCTGACGATGGGATCATGCTCGGGCTCGCCGACCAGATCTGTCAGGACCGCCTGGGAAGACCAGAGGTCTTCGCGCCAATGGGACACCGGATGGGAGGCTATGGTGGCAGAGCGAGACGAGGTGCTTCCGCACACGGTGCTGGACACGTTACAGCCAGGGGGCACGACCAGGGTCACCAAGGACGAGGCCGCGTGGCTGGACACCGAGCTCAATGCCACCTTTGGAGGACATCCCGAGTTCACCGAGGAGAATTGGGAGGAGATGCGCAACGTGGTAAGGAGGTGCAGCTACTGCTTCGCCAACAAGCCACAGGACATCAAAGGCTACCATGGGGGCGCGGCACATGCGACCTTCGCCATCCCTTTCAAGGACGAGACCAAGGTAGCTTACCAACGACCGAGGAAATACAGCCCGGGAGAGCAGGAGATCATCGACCTGCACTGCAAGGAACTGCTGGAATATGGCTTCATCGAGCCGGCTTCGCAGCACTGCAGACACGCCAGCAACGTGGTGGTCGCGGGGAAGAAGGATCACGACACTGGACAGTGGACCTCGACGAGATTCTGCGTCGACCTCCGGAATACGAACCGGTTGTCGCTGAAGGATAACACGTTACCACATCGTCCAGAAGAGCTCTACCAGCGCGTGGCCAAGGCCAAGTTCAAGACTACCCTGGACGCGACCAAGGCGTTCCACCAGATTCCCATGACCACTGAGGAGGACAGGGACAAGACAGCGTTCTGGTGGGGCAACCAGCTTTATCGCTACACATCCATGCCGTTTGGAGCAGCTGGAGCGACCGCAGCCTTCATCAGGATCATGGACTACGAGTTACGTCACCTGCAACACTGCACGGTGGCGTACGTCGATGACGTGTGCATATACTCAGACACCGCTGAGCAGCACATCAAGGATGTGGAAGCCGTGCTTCGCACTTTGGGGGATGCAGGGATACGCCTGCATTCGGGCAAGTCGACCTTCGGGTCAGCCACGGTGGACTTCTTGGGCTACCGCATCGGCTATAACACCATTGGCGCGCAGGACATCAAGTGCAAGGCCATCCAAGAGCTGCCCAAGCCCGAGGATAAAACTGGAGTACGCTCCATCCTTGGACTCATGAACTATTACAAAGGTCTGGTGGGGGAACCCATGGGACCCAACTACTCAGAGATGGCACGACCATTGAACGACTTGCTCAGAAAGGAAGTGTTGGATGTCAAGGAAGCTTGGGGGAAGGATCAGGACCAGGCATTGCAGGCATTGAAGGACGCCCTATGTTCGGGGAGATGTTTGAAGCCCATTGATTACAGCAAGCCCATCTTCCTCTACACGGACTGGAGCAACCATGGCATTGGCGCAGTGCTGGGTCAGAAGGACGAGAATGGCGTAGAGCACATCTGTGTGGTCATCAGCCGCTCGCTGTCGAAGACCGAGAGACAGTACGCGAGCTTCCAGGGTGAGATGCTGGCAGTGGTGTGGGCCATCCGCACATTACGACAGTACCTGCACGGGATCCACTTCACGCTGATTACCGACCATTCGCCGCTCACAACACTCATGGAGAAGGGGGACCTACAGGGTCAACACCTACGCTGGGCCATCAGCCTCCAGGAGTTTGAGTTCACGGTCCAGTACCGACCAGGTCCGAAGAATGAGAACGCGGATGTGCCATCCAGGTACCCACTGCCCAGCACCGCAGACGAGACTGGTGCCCGTTTGGACCGTGAAGGAGACCGAGCCAGGGAAGCGGGGCGTGCCGAGAGGCCAACGCGCTGCTTCACAGACATCATTTGCTTGGAAGTGACCAGGGAGCCACCACTTGGTCCCGAAGTAAGCCCAGAAGCCCAGGTGGCCAACTACTGCGAGAACATGGTCAGGGAGCAGCTGGGGACCAGCGCAGTCCATCGACTGTTTGACTTGCACTACCAAGAAGAGCTGGAGTGTAACAAGGGGGTCATGTTTGACACTGACCACCCGGAAGTGGCCAGGTGCTCGGGCAGGTTGACTCGAGTCGCCTGGGATGCCCTCAGCCAGGTCCGGCCAATCAGGGGTATGCATTCCGGAGGCTCACCGGCGATATACGGCGACGAGACCATGGAGGGTGGCAAGCTCAAAGTGCCGAAGAAGATCGACACGAGAGTGATTGACAAGAGCTTCTTCCGGGAAGCCAGGGAAGAGGGCGTGGTCTGCTACGAGCCGTGTGGGGGCCTGTGTGCTGGACTAGAGATGCTCTTGCGCTGCGGAGTTAAGGTCAACAAGTACCTCTACCAGGACATCTCGAAGTCCAGCCAGACGGTAGCCAGGGCCAGGTGCATGGCGCTCAGCCGCCGTCATCCTGACTTGTTTCGTGCCGAGGCAGCCCACTTGGAGCAACTGCCCAGCAACATCGAAGACACCAGCCTCATTGACCTTGTACATGCAGGGGCATTGAGTGGAGAACAGTGGGTCATGGTGTGTGGATATCCATGCCAGGACCTGTCACCAGCTGGCAAGCTGGCTGGTCTGGAGGGCAGGCACAGCAGACTGTTCTACCAGGCAGTGCGAGTCCTCTCCACGCTGCAACAGCTGCAGCCTCAGAGACCGCCAGCATATGTGCTAGAAAACGTTTCTCCGTTGTCACACAGGGAGAACTCGAAGATCAGGAAGGAGGTGTTTCCCATCATCAACAGCGTGGTGGGCCAGCCGGTGTCCTTTGACGCGGCGCGCGCGGGATCATACGCGCATCGCCTACGAGCATATTGGAGCAATCTGTTTCAAAATCAGCAGTTCAATCTGGTGATGGAGCGGGTGGACAGACCACCAGACAGATACGTGCGCGATATTTTGCAGCGAGGCTGGAAGCCGCGCAGGGTTGTCACAGGAGACAGGAAGCCTCACTACACCGCCAACGTTGTGGGGGAGCCTATGAGAGTATTGCCAACCATCTTGGCGACGCAAAACTCTCGTGCTTTTCGCGCGCCTCGCGCAGGCACAGTGGTGAGGAAAGGAGATGATGATGAAGTGGGGGAGACCAGAGAGGTTAACCTGGACGAGAAGGCAGTTGCCATGGGGTACAGCGCGGGTGAGCTGCGCGCGGCGCATGGCATGAAGGACGAAGAATTGGCAGGAGTGCTTGGCCTTGCTATGGATCGAAGAGCAATGGAGCTATTGTATGCGATTGCCGAGGTCAGCACGACCAAACTGCCGAAGAGTGAGGAGAGTGAGGAGGAGGAGCATGGCACGCTAGTTGCCATCCCTATCGCGAAATCCACCAAGGTGGCTGCCACCTCCGAGGACACGGCTGAGCCGGTGCGAGCACAACTAGCAGAGTGGATCACCAGTTCCAGCGGCTACACCCAGCAAGTCGCGCGACGCCTCAGCCATCAGGACTGGGAAGAACGACTGCAACGCATGTGCAGCCAGGGGCAGAAAGGTACACAGGGGCTAGGCACCGCCGACGCTGTTCCACGTCGCAGACAGTGGAAGATGGCCTCCATGAAGCTCGCGGGCTACGAGGCACGTCACCGGCAGGCCTTTTCAAGACCTGGAGGCAAGCCAGCAGAGACGAGCTCAGCCCCAGAATGGGCACCAGTGACAAAGGGGAAGGAGATGAGGCTGCCTAAGCTGCCTGACACTACGAGAATGGTTGCCATGCTAGCCAGCGTAACCAACCAGGAGTCACTCCGAGAAAGATACCCCGATATACACGAGGACGAGCTATGCCTCGCGTGGGTCAAGACCGGAGGAAGAGTGGAGGTGCCCAAGGAGGAGTATCACAGGGTAAGGAAGAGAGCAGCGCGTCACCGTTGGGACGAGCTCATGGGCGAGTTGTACATGGTCACCGTCAGTGGTAAGGAGCTGCTGGTGCCCAAGCCCTTTGACAGGATTCAGTTGGTGCGTGAGCACCATGAGAGGACCGGCCATTGGGGCATCAGGCGGACACTGAACCTGTTGTGGCAACGCCATTACTGGGCAGGCATGAAACAGGATGTGCAAGCAGTGGTCACTCAGTGCCAGACTTGCCAGAGGGTGAAGACGCACTATGCACGGGAGGAGGCGAATCTCACGCCGCTGGAAATCAAGTCCTTCATGTACCGCTGGTCCCTGGATTTAGCTTGGCCTACGAAACGCATCACGAAGGCTGGGAACCAACGCGTCTTGGTCATGATTGAGCACTATACGCGATTCGTCGTGTGTGTTCCAATCCCCGATAAGGAGGCCGCCACCATCGCCAGCGCATTTCGCTATCATGTTCTATCCGTGTTTGGGGCGCCTGCAGAATGTTTGGTGGATGGGGGCACAGAGTTTGAAGGTGAGTTCTCGGCTCTATGCAAGCAGTGTCTCATTGACCGAAGAGTGACTTCACCGAGTTCCCCAGAGAGCAATGGCTTGACTGAACGGGTGGTACGCACCCTCAAGTTTTGCTTCAAGAAGATGGCCCTCGACAAGGGCCTGGACTTCGAGTGGGATGAGATGCTCTGGTCACTCGTACTCAGCTACAACGCGGCTAGGCAGCAGTCTACTGGAGTGGCGCCATTCACCTTGCTGTTCGCTCAGGAAGCCACGGTGCCACCGGATCTTCGTGCTCGACCCGAGTTGGACTTTGGGAAGCAGGAGGAGAAGACACTGGCTGATGATCTGTTACAGCGAGCCGCCATCGTGAAGAGGCTCATGGTGCATGCAGGGTGCAACCTGGAGATCGCTCAGCACCGCGACACTTTACGGTACGAGCACAGAAGGAGTGGCAGCTACGAGCCGAAGCCGCACCAGTTCAAGGCAGGCGATTTCGTATATATACGACAACAACCGCGCTCTGGCATGGAGGTGGCCACCAAGCCAGCCATCCTAAAGATAGTCAAGGTGCAAAGAGATGGGGTGGTAGTGTTGGAGGATAGCACGAAGCTGCGGGAGAAGAGCACAGTGCAAAATATTGCACCATGTCACCTACAAGTGAAAGATCAGTACGACTGCAGTGCAGCCATCCCCAGCAAGCATCTCGCGTGTGAGGCGTGCATGCGGACAGATGGGGAGGCAGCCATGTTGCTGTGTGACACATGTAACCGTGGTTATCACACGTGGTGTCTGAATCCAGCGCTGGATGGAGTACCTGAAGGGGATTGGCAATGTCCCAAGTGCTTAGGTGGGACCGTGGTGGCAGCTGCCGCCGAGGTGAGCGCGTCAATCGTCGACAAGATGGCGGCCATGGAGCTGCAGCTGAGAGAGAAGCTGGGATCAGATGTGGTATTGTTGCCTGCAGACGTGGGTCCACATCGTGCAGTGAGGCCGGGACGTGAAGACCCATGGCAGGCGCTGACATCGCGGCAGATGCTCAGAAAAGAAGGGAGCATGGGGGATCTTCCTGACAGAGTGGCCTGGGGAAACCAGGAGGAGCTCAGCAGAGTGATCACAGAAGTGATGCCAGGATTCTGGCATGAGGGCCATCGTACCATCTTGAGCAGGAAGTGTGCAGAGCAGCACACTCGCGCGAGAAGTCTCCGCAAGACGTCCACAGTGCAGGCCATGAGCCCCGAGGAAGTACAGAAGAGAGGAGATGTGACGCAATTGAGCAGAGCTCAGGTGAAGATTGCCAGTCAACTGGATTGGGGCTTAGAGTTGGTGATGACAGTTCCTCAGGAGGTCAGACGTTTGGCGCACGAGGTGACTTGGGAGAAGATCACACAGGTATGGGATCCTTGGGCTGGCACAGGTGTCATTGGCAAGGTTATGTCGCTGGAATGGCCTCACCTGAAGGTTATGAACAATGATTGGAACCCGCAGTTGAAGTGGCACGAAGCCCTCAATGCTTTACAACCGGGCAATTATCGAGCCTGGGAGGAGAAGTATGGGGTGTGTGACGCGGTGGTGACCTCACCCTGGTTCGCAGTGCTGGATATTGCGTTGCCATTGGCAGTACTGGCCAGCCGAGTGGTGGCTTGTATTCATGTGCCATCGCATTACATGACAGATATGACAGAAAGCAGGGCACAATACTTTCGTAAGCTGTGTCACGCTGGACGCTTACATGTGATTGGGCACTTGGAGCATGGACCTATTGGCAGAAGATGCATGTGGGTCATGGTGTTTCGCAATCCTTTGACAAGGGCCAGGATGTTGCGAGGAGGAGAAGCTTCTGGAGTGGGTATGTTTACCTTCAGCATGGGCAAGTTCGCAATGGATGGCGTTACGACAGAAGATGCTGAGCAAGCTCTTGTCTAATGTCTGTGCTACCAGTGGCAGCTACAGATGGGGGATGTTGAGAAAAAGAGCTTGCACAAGTTGTGAGAAGAGATAAAGAGATATCAAAAATTTTGAGATTTTGTATAGTTACAGTAGCAAGCTAACTGTGCAGTCATATAAGGAAACATATGCAAAGCCGAGCTAGTGTTGTGGAAGCGCTGACAATAAGTAAGACTGTCTAGTAGTAGGGCTAGAGAGTTGTGCTTTGTGTGGACGCTTCGTGCATAAGTTCGCGACAGCTGTCACAAACCACGGCTTATCGTGTACCTCAGCCGGGTTGTGACACTTGCTGTAGCAGTCTCTGTGACGAACGTATGACACGCGCAGTACGATACGCGCGAGGAGTTATGACAGTGACGAGATACGGAAATACGGATGGGTGTTACACTTGTTTGGAGATAGCGAGAATATGTAGGGCGGCGTAGCAGGGTGAGAGAGACGCTCATTTTTGTTTTGCCTTCGTAACAGTGATTCCGAAAATAGCCAGGACTCGCTTAAGACCGCGAAAACAGCAGTGTTATGAGATAATTTATAAGATACAGTATTCTTCTGCTTGTAAAGACATACATTTGTGGACTTGCCCTTGTGCGATAGCGTCAGAACTGTAATTAACAGTCTTTTTCTGTTGAGAAAAAGAGCTTGCACAAGTTGTGAGAAGAGATAAAGAGATGTCAAAAATTTTGAGATTTTGTATAGTTACAGTAGCAAGCTAACTGTGCAGTCATATAAGGAAACATATGCAAAGCCGAGCTAGTGTTGTGGAAGCGCTGACAATAAGTAAGACTGTCTAGTAGTAGGGCTAGAGAGTTGTGCTTTGTGTGGACGCTTCGTGCATAAGTTCGCGACACGCATTCTACGCAACTCCACAAGTATAGTTCGCTTGATCAAGTGCACTCATATCTGCTTGATCTTGTCGAGAATAGGGATAACCCACACCAGCAGAAAGAGATCGCGATTGGTTTTTGCCAGAGTCACTTCACCAATTTTACAAAGGCTCAAAGTCAGAAGAAACAACGTTCCCAACAGTCAAGTGTAGCTCGTTTAGGGAACGCCATCTCAGACGCTGCACGCAGCGAGCAAGAGACTCAACGACAGTTCGAACTCCTACAATTGCAGTTTGCACAGCAAATACAAATTGGTTCAGCGACCATTGCTAGCTCACAAACCCGCTCACTTTTTGGGTCGCCTGTGACCTCGACAGTTTCGACGATTGTGGAGTGCCCCGCTGGCGACAGGGGGGGCAGTGGTGCCCCCCCTCCCACCCCCCTCCCGCAATAAGTTTTTCAGGGGCAAAGTAGTCGATATCCTGAAGGTCTATCTTACGCGTGTACGCGCGTGCGCGCGTATGCGTAATCACTGCGCGAGCACAGCGAGCGGCCACGAGCGGCGCGTGAGCGCAACGCGAGTAAGGGCGGCAAAAGTTTTGCGGCTTTTCGGCCAATTTGGCGTGTCGCTATGTGTTGAAAACGGAGTGCAAGGCTATTTCCGAGGTGTTGGAGGGTACCACTAAACAACGGGCCTGAGGGGCAGATCCTAAACTATACAGGGCCCCTGCGACTCATTGGAAGCCAATAGGAATGCGGAGGTAGCAATGACCACCACCAAATCTGATGGGTCCATACACCAAGCCTGTGGGGGTGGATGAAGGGGAGCACCATCATTTAATTTCGTCGCTCTGCCTCTCAAATAATCATAACAATTTTAGACTTAGCAAGCACCCTTGCTTGTGGAGTGCCCCGCTGGCGACAGGGGGGGCAGTGGTGCCCCCCCTCCCACCCCCCTCCCGCAATAAGTTTTTCAGGGGCAAAGTAGTGGATCTCCTGAAGGTCTATCTTACGCGTGTACGCGCGTGCGCGCGTATGCGTAATCACTGCGCGAGCGAAGCGAGCGGCCACGAGCGGCGCGTGAGCGCAACGCGAGTAAGGGCGGGAAAAGTTTTGCGGCTTTTCGGCCAATTTGGCGTGTCGCTATGTGTTGAAAACGGAGTGCACGGCTATTTCCGAGGTGTTGGAGGCGGTACCACTAAACAACGGGCCTGAGGGGCAGATCCTAAACTATACAGGGCCCCTGCGACTCATTGGAAGCCAATAGGAATGCGGAGGTAGCAATGACCACCACCAAATGTGATGGGTCTATACACCAAGCCTGTGGGGGTGGATGAAGGGGAGCACCATCATTTAATTTCGTCGCTCTGCCTCTCAAATAATCATAACAATTTTAGACTTAGCAAGCACCCTTGCTTGTGGAGTGCCCCGCTGGCGACAGGGGGGGCAGTGGTGCCCCCCCTCCCACCCCCCTCCCGCAATAAGTTTTTCAGGGGCAAAGTAGTGGATCTCCTGAAGGTCTATCTTACGCGTGTACGCGCGTGCGCGCGTATGCGTAATCACTGCGCGAGCGAAGCGAGCGGCCACGAGCGGCGCGTGAGCGCAACGCGAGTAATGAACAAGGCTACAATTCAAGCAATTGCAATATCTTTATGGCAGGAAAGATTGACCAGTAAATTAACAGGTTGAGCAACAGCTCCTCCAAATAGTTACTTCAAGTTAGAACCGCCTCCAAATGGGCAATATTCATGTCTTATACTTTCAAGGCGCGCAATTCATATCTCTAATCGATCTGTCCCATGTCGGCTGGCATATCATCATCTGCCACCTATACAAATCCTAATCAGAGAATCTGCATTTGGACAATCCTAATCAAGACAGTTGATTTCATTGTCCCTTGCTGATCTTTGCCTTCTTCCTACGAGGAGCCACGTCCAGCACTTCTTCTTCATCACTGTCACTGCTCATGGTGCATTTCAAATGAGTGATATAATCATGTGTCCAACATCTCGGATATTTCTTAGATTGCCTCTTCGTCTCTTCAGACACCCCAGCCTTATTCTCAACCATTGAAGTCAATCCAGTATCCGACCCATATGGTTTCTTTGGTGGTACATGAACAGTTTCCACCACAGAGGCTGGGGCATCCTCAGATATGGCCTCAGACTTCTGCTCGGTAATAGGCTGATCATCGGGCTGAACAGGTGAGGTCGGGGAGGTGCCCTTTGGTTCCCAGTGAAGTTCACCCTTCTCATCCATGATCAATTGCAGTCCCAGTCTCTTCAACCTTCGAGCTTCAGCTTGTTCTTCAGCATCGTCAGCTACCAAGTCATCGAACTCGCTGACGTCATCCTCGGTGTCATCATATTCAGGCGAAGTTGGCTCCCATTTCGGACTGGCAGGGTCCATGTCATATATGACACCCGCGTCATCTTTGTCATCCGAATCTGGTAGCTTCTCCTTACTGTTAGTGACACCTGCGTCATCATTGTCATCAGAATCTGGTAACTTCTCCTTACTCCAGGACACAGCGCCTGTACCCGAATCTGCACTGTTCGTAGGCGCTGAGTGTATAGGCTTACGCCCCTTGTAGGGAATTCCACGATATTCGTCATCATCAATCACAATCGTCGGATTCCAGTACGCGATCCCAACGCGGCTGATCGGTAATGAGAATGGCGCTACCGGCGCCTTCAACTGAGTGGCGTCTTCTAGAAACCAGCCGCCGCCCCTATTACGCTCCCAGCGGCGTAGTGCACCAGAAGGGTGTACGATAATATGCTGCCAGCTATAATCAAGTCCAGGCTTTCGCTCCCCATAGTACGAAGTCAATGGCTCGGGAGTCCCCATCCGAGCCCATTGCCATCTCACTGCCCCAGTATGCATAAATACAATATGCCAATCGAATGGCTTGGCCGGGCTATTGTTCCCTGGCACAACTCCTCCCCTCTTAGCTTGTTAGTACAAAGAGATGATAACTCGGAGTCATTTGTACAGCAGCTAAGATCCAGACACAGATCAGCCATGCGTATGGATGCGTGATATGCTTTTCTGATCGAACAGGTGCTCGAAGAGTTGACGAAGCAATCCAGCGGGCAGAGGATATACAGCAGTGGAAACTCCCGCTCCTTGTTGCCCTGGATGAGGTCCCAGTTGAGCAGTTTCCGGATGTGATCCCAGAGTCTGTTGGTGAAGACAAGGAGTATCCATCGTGCAGTACCGTAGATCCACTGGAGGAAGCGACTGCGTCCAGATGCAAGTAGGCTTGCGATAGCCAGTACCATACATACAGTAAGAGCAATACAGCGGGGTAGGTAACCGGCGAACTACGGGTCGAAATCGCAGCGCAAAGGGAAACCTGCCCATCGGATTTTCCATAAACCAATGCTGGGGTTTGAGAAAGTCAAAATTTTGGAGCGTTCGGCGTACACAAGCATCAGCCTGTCGCAGTTGTCGCACCCCAGTGGTCTTAGCCTGACTGTATTCGGTGCACGGTGGACTAGCCCAGATGACGTCAAAGTAACCAGGTGCGTAACGCTTGAAGTCCCAGTCCTGAACCTTCTCAGCGTAGGTAGGTTGCCAGCGAGGATCATGATCGACGGTGACCACAGTGCTCTTCGGATAACATGACATGAAACTTCTCTCCACACTTCCTGTACCACTGAAAAGTACTAGTAGTCGCAACTCGCGTGTCGAGACCCCAGAGTCCAGAAGAGCTAGATGCGTCACAAAGGCGTCAGCGGAGCGACAGTATTGTTCCCAAGGTAGGCAGTTGTCAAGAGAAGTGAGTTTTCCTTCATCAGAAGTATCCAGGAAAGTTAGAGCTCCGGCGCGTTCCCGCCTTTGCTTCCGCTGCATTCTGACCTCCTGTAAGGCTTTTCCCCGGGCTTGTCCTTCTCGTGATAGTCTCAGTTGTTCGAACTCCGTGAGCTGTTCGAGTTCACCCCCGTAGTTCAACGACTCACGGGTCTTCCAGGA
>LGRX02016861.1:0-12524 GCA_001247695.2 Cymbomonas tetramitiformis | reverse complement strand
CTGAGGGTGTCAAATCCCGCAAGGAGCACTGCTGCATTTGGACTGCCAAGTCCGCGCACTGAGAGTGTCAAATCCTGCAAGGAGCACTCTGCTGCACTCGGACTGCCAAGTCCACGCACTGAGAGTGTCAGATCCTGCAAGGAGCGCTGCTGCACTCGGACTGCCAAGTCCACGCACTGAGAGTGTCAGATCCACGCACGGTGTTGGGCGCAGGAGCCGGTTATGAGCACACAATATACATCACAGGTATTCAGAGATACTCACATTGGCGGTCCATGCATATTAGCACTGTGTGACCGGAGGGCTGTGTGTGCGTATCCTTGTACCGACTTGGCAGGTGACGAGGTCTGTGCGGCTCCAATCAGCTGTAAGCCCTATCCATCAGCAGGGCCAGCTCCGTTCCCTCTAGCTTGGTTAGGGTGAATGCGGATTGTCAGACACGCTCAGACTCTTCAATTGGGTACTTCCTAACGAGCCTATCCATCAGCAGGGCCAGCTCCGTCCCCTCTAGGTTGGTTAGGGTTAATGTGGATTGTCAGACACTCTCAGATTCCTCAATTGGGTTTTCCCAACAAAGCCCTATCCATCAGCAAGGCCAACTCCGTCCCCTCTAGGTTGGTTAGGGTTAATGTGGATTGTCAGACACTCTCAGACTCCTCAATTGGGTTCTCCCAACGAAGCCCTATCCACCAGCAGGGCCAGCTCCGTCCCCTCTAGGTTGGTTAGGGTTAATGTGGATTGTCAGACACTCTCAGACTCTTCGGACTTTTGATTGTTATCATGCAGTTGTAATAAAAATTCTCTCGCCCTCCACCCATTCAAGCTCACGCCCGCCCCCGCAGCAGGTTCCCATCCCTGCTCATCACATCACTACCAGCCCAGCGTCCAACCATCTTCGGCTGACCGATACCGCCCCCGCCGTCTGGGGCCTGCCAGATGCCAATGAACCCCGCAACCCCTTGTGCAAGCACACCCAAACACTACTTTCACCTCTCCCTCAATACAATGCAAGCGCCAAGTTCACTGTTCCAGTATTCTTCCTTATTGGCACCCCTGCCTACCTTCTCTTACCCTGCCACGACTGACTGAATTGTCATACACTGGCCAGGCGAAGAGTGGTTAGTGATGTGGGCGATCGTTTGTGTGATCACACCTTGGGCTGGGTTTGGGTGCTTTGGGCCGGGGGTGCGGGGAGGACAATACAGCGGCGCCCACCTTAGCCCCTACAACATCACAGCATCCCACGATGGCACCAAGCACTGTGGCATCTTTTCCGGCTTCCGAAGCCTATGGCGTGGGCGACAATGCATACTATCAACTTGGGGATGGTACCACAACCGACAAAACTGCCCCGGGGCTTGTTCTGGGGTCATCGTATAGCCCGCGCATGGCTATGGCAACGGCTGTGACATCCATGGTGGTGTTGTCGGATGGGCGGGTGTTTGGGTGGGGTGGAAACGCTTATGGGCAAATTGGGGACGGCACGACCAATACGCGATCCACCCCGGTGCAGGTGATGAGCGGATACACGGTGACAGCCGTTGCAATGGGGGAGACATGGAGCGGCTCATCAGACTCTCACACGTTGTTTCTGACGTCCGCTGGCGCGGTATACGCTTGTGGGTATAACTACTACGGGCAGCTGGGAGACGGTACAACGGCCTCGCAATCCACTCCGGTGCGAGTGATGAGCTCATATGTGGTGGCGAGCATAGCTGCAGGATATCAATCTACCATATTTCTCACCTCTGATGGTAAGGCATATGGTGTTGGATATAATGGTGGTGGGCAGCTTGGAGACGGCACAACCACAAATCGGAACAGTCCGGTGCAGGTGATGAGCGCGTACACGGTGACAGGCGCTGCATGTGGATTATACCACACAATATTCCTGGTGTCTGGTGGGCAAGCAATTGCCTGTGGAGATAACTACTACGGGCCGCTGGGAGACGGCTCAACCACATCCCGGTCAACACCTGTACAGGTGATGAGCGCGTATGCAGTGACAGATGTGGCGTGTGGATATGCTCATACAGTGTTCCTCACTGCTGGGTACAAAGTGTTTACTGCTGGCTCCAATTCCTATGGCAAGCTCGGGGATGGCACAACGACAAGTCGATACACGCCGGTGCAAGTGATGAGTGGATATTCAGTGACGGGGGCAAGCGCAGGGTATGATTTCACGGTGTTTCTCGTATCTGGCGGGAAGGCATATGCTTGTGGGTACAACAGTAATGGGCAGCTGGGAGATGGCACAACGACGAGTAGGTCCACGCCGGTGGAGGTACAGAATACTGGCACGGTGTTGGGCGCGGGAGCCGGTTATGAGCACACAATATACATCACAGGTATTCAGAGATACTCACATTGGCGGTCCATGCATATTAGCACTGTGTGACCGGAGGGCTGTGTGTGCTTATCCTTGTACCGACATGGCAGGTGACGAGGTCTGTGCGGCTCCAAGCATCTGTAAGCCCCATCCATCAGCAGGGCCAGCTCCGTACCTCTAGGTTGGTTAGGTGAATGCGGATTGTCACACACGCTCAGACTCTTCAATTGGGTACTCCTAACGAAGCCCTATCCATCAGCAGGGCCAGCTCCGTCCCCCTAGGTTGGTTAGGGTTAATGGGATTGTCAGACACTCTCAGATTCCTCAATTGGGTTCTCCCAACGAAGCCCTATCCATCAGCAAGGCCAACTCCGTCCCCTCTAGGTTGGTTAGGGTTAATGTGGATTGTCAGACACTCTCAGACTCCTCAATTGGGTTCTCCCAACGAAGCCCTATCCATCAGCAGGGCCAGCTCCGTCCCCTCTAGGTTAGATGTCTTCGGACTGCCAAGTCCACGCACTGAGAGTTTCAAATCCCGCAAGGAGCACTGCTGCACTCGGACTGCCAAGTCCGCGCACTGAGAGTGTCAAGTCCTGCAAGGTGTAGGATTTCGAGAGTTTCGGTTACACAAAAGCAAGCGTAAACTTTCATTATCAAAAGATATACCAGTTCGTTGCTCGAAACGACACGAACATTTGCGCGCCATCATTACTGATTGGGCGATTAGGCGATCTTATGTGAAAGTTCACGAAACAGACTCCTACGTGTCACTGTCGTGTTCATACCGACCGCAGTGACACTCCTGACTACTACAGATGGAGTCATTACGCACTTCCCGATGGTCATCAGTGATCTGACGGCCACGATTAGTTCAGCAGATCTACAGATCTAGATCTAAGGGTTCCACAGGGTTTCTTTAGGGTTTCTTCAGGGTTTGAGCATCCTGACTACTGTACAAGGTCTAGATAGTCATGCTTTACACCAAACTGATCAGCAGCACTTGCAGATTCCAATACCCCTTCTAAAGGGCGACTGTCTAGTTGTCCTACTGCCAGTTCTTGGGAATGGTGCCCCTTCAGTCAGCAATATCCAGTTCTTGGGATGGTGCCCCCTTCAGTCTTCAGTCTTCAGAGGTGGTGTCCTGCAACTTCATGATGCCCAGGCTTTCCCTGTGCTTAAGGAATAGTGGTAGGGGAAGAGGTTTGGTGAAGATGTCCGAGGTGTTGTCCGCTGAGCAGACATACAAGGCTTCCGCTGTGTCGGACTTCACCAATTCTCGGATGTACATATTCCTGACCTCAATGTGCTTGGATCTGTTGTTGTTGACATAATCGGAGGCCAAATGAATGGCCCCTTGATTGTCACAGTACATAGGCACCGGGTTGCGGATGTCCACCAAGTCGTTCAGCACGTTCATGATGTACTTGATCTCCCGAGCCCCTTCAGACATGGCAATGATCTCAGCCTCGGTAGTCAACAGCGATACACATCTCTGCATGATCGAGGAGAAGATGAGCAAGCTCCCACACAGGTAGACAGCAATGCCAGATGTGGACTTTCTCGTTGTCTTGCAGCCAGCATAGTCAGCATCAGTGTATATGCACATCGGTAGTGCTCCACATGCCAGACCCAGCCCCCTTGGCACAGAAGAGGTTGCTCGCAGCACCAGCTCGTAGCCCACAGTGCCCTTGAGGTATCTGACAACCTGCTTCAGTGCCACAAAGTGCTCTGGGCCATAGGACGCACAGAACCGGGAGAGGGCAGATACAGCAGCCATGATGTCAGGGCGCGAGCATCTTGCAATCCACTGCAGTTGCCCAAGCAGCCCCCTGAATGGGATGGTGGTATCCTTGCCATCAGATGGGGCAAGAGAGCACCCTGGGGACATGGGCAGACTAGCCGGCTTGGCATCCTTGAGTCCATAGGTGTCAATCATCTGGGAGATGTACCCAGATTGGGAGAGATATGCCACCCCAGGGCCCCAGCGCACACCAATACCCATCACAAGGTCCAGAACACCCAAGTCCTTGCAGGCATACTGGGAGTTGAAGGCTGCCACGAAGCTGTCATACCACGCGCTACTGTCAGTGGCCACAATGTAGTCATCAACATATGCCAGAATAATGACTGTGATGTCAGAGTCCCTGATGAAATACAGACAGGGCTCAACATCACTGCGCCTCATCCTCTCGTCGTAGGCCATGATGAAGGCATCGCTGGTCTCAAACCACTCTTTGCCCGATTGCTTCAAGCCATACACCGCTTTGAGGAGCTTGGCACACGTCCTCTCCTGATACTCCAGCCCCCTAGGGAGCTGGACATACAGATCCTCCTCGAGGGTCGAGTTCAGGAAGGCTGTCTCCACATCCATGTGATACACCTGCAGGGAAAGGTTCAGCGCCAGAATGATAACCAGTCTCACCGAAGACAACTGAGTACACGGGGCAAAGGTGTCAAAATAGTCGACACCATACTCCTGCTTGTTGCCCCTCACACAGACCCTCGCTTTGCGCTTCTGCAACTGCCTATGCTTGTCCAGCTTGACCTTCAACACCAGAGCCATGTCCAACAGGTGAACCCCAGGGGGCACATCCTCCTTGTCCATCATCTCGAGAGCCCGCTTGACTGTAACCAGGGCCTCCAGCTCTGTCTGGATAGCTTCCATCCACTCATTAGCATCTGGCGCCCCCATAGCTTGCTTGACCCCCTTCGGTTCAGTCACCCCAGGTGGCAGCACATCCACTGATCCTCCAGCACACGCCTTCACAGCTGCTGCCAAGCATGTGTGCTCAGGAGGGAAATGCACCTTACCCAATGGCAGATCGATGTGCGTGAAGTTTGTGAGCAGCATAACACAGCATGGGAATGAGCTGGGTCCCACAGCCCGTGCGCATATGATCCCAGCCTCCAGCTTCTCTTTCCCAACATCCGCCATGACTTCAGTGAACAGTGGGTAGTCGACATTGAGGTCACCACGTTGCATAGCTGAGCTCACAGTACTCATACGCTTGGGCTGGCCATCTAGATAGTCTCTGAGGCTCACCCAGCATACCATATCCCCAGCCTGCACCTTCAGCACCGCCAAGATCTCGTCGCTCTCATCAGGCAAATAGGCACCAATGCCAAGAATATCATCTCCCAAACCACTGGGAAGGGTGTCACGATACTCCGCATCCAGCACCGTCACCATGAAGTTGGTACTCAGTGGGGCCACTGCTGAAGGATCCCACGTGGTGACCACCTTGCCCAGCTTGTCGACAGCCTCATGGAACCTCACCATACCAGACTTGACGATCTTGCCGGACTCGGGATCATACAGTAAGTAGGCCGAGGAGACCTCAGAGTGACCAACGTACCTGAGCTGCTTCGCCCTGTCACTGAGCTTATGCTCCCTGCTGTCCGGGTCCACAAAGGCATACGCCAGACAGCCAAATACTCGAAGAAGGGAGAGGTCATAGTGTTTCCCATACAGTATGAAGTAGGGGGACTGTTTGCGCAGAGGTCGCTGGAAGGTCCTGTTCAAGGTGTACACCGTGTGCCGAACAGACAGCGGCCATACCTCCACACCAAAGCCAGAGGTTACCAGCATCGCCCGAGCCATCGCTTGCACCGTCCTGTGTGACCTCTCGACCCGAGACTGGTTCTCGTGGAGGTATGGTGAACCATGCCGCTGCTCAATGCCTCTCTCCTTGCAGTATTGCTGCGTCTGCCCAGCAATCATAGTCGAGTCGCCATCAGTATGCAGGACCATGTGGTACTTCTCCTCCAGGCCCATGCGGCTCCTGTGCTTCTTGACTTCGACCAGGAATTCCTCTAGCGCCCCCAGGTAGTCGGACTTCCTCTTCAGGAAGTACACACACAACCAGGATGTGCAATCATCTAAGAAAAGAACAAACCACCTGTACCCACCAGCACTGTGCCTGAAAGGCCCACAGGTGTCAGACCATACCAACAATCCGATCTCCGCAGCTCTCTCCCTGCCCGTAGGCTTCATAGAGGGTCTGATGGCCTTGGTCAGTCTGCAGGAGACACACCTCTCCGAGCAGCGCTGCACCAGGCTCTTGGCATACTGCGCAGCCGTGATGCCCATGGGGACCCCCTCGTCCAGCATGTCCTGCATGGTGATGTCGCCAACATGTCCAAGACGAAGATGTGCAAGCATCTTGGCGTCAATCTTCATGGCTGTATGCCCATCCTTGTACAGTACCACCACTGGCCACTTGGTCTCTCTGACCCATACCCTGTCTTCTCCACACATCTCGAGGTGCTCCACGTTGTAACATGCATCCAGTGGAGCTGAGAATATGGTTTCCCCAGCAGGATACTCATGAACGATGGCAAACTGCGACGTAAGCTGCCACCAGCTTGCAGTCTCCCACTTGGGTAACACCAAAAGAAACCTCGTGGACTGAGGTGCCCTATCAAAATCCCTGACTGCCAAGTCCGCGCACTGAGAGTTTCAAATCCTGCAAGGAGCACTGCTGCAATCGGACTGCCAAGTCCGCGCACTGTTGGGGTTAATGTGGATTGTCAGACACTCTCAGACTCTTCGGACTTTTGATTGTTATCATGGAGTTGTAATGCAAATTCTCTCGCCCTCCACCCATTCAAGCTCACGCCCGCCCCCGCAGCAGGTTCCCTTCCCTGCTCATCACATCACTACCAGCCCAGCGTCCAACCATCTCCGGCTGACCGATACCGCCCCCGCCGTCTGGGCCTGCCAGATGCCAATGAACCCCGCAACCCCTTGTGCAAGCACACCCAAACACTACTTTCACCTCTCCCTCAATACAATGCAAGCGCCAAGTTCACTGTTCCAGTATTCTTCCTTATTGGCACCCCTGCCTACCTTCTCTTACCCTGCCACGACTGACTGAATTGTCATACACTGGCCAGGCGAAGAGTGGTTAGTGATGTTGGCGATCGTTCGTGTGATCACACCTTGGGCTGGGTTTGGGTGCTTTGGGCCGGGGGTGCGGGGAGGACAATACAGCGGCGCCCACCTTAGCCCCTACAACATCACAGCATCCCACGATGGCACCAAGCACTGTGGCATCTTTTCCGGCTTCCGAAGCCTATGGCGTGGGCGACAATGCGTACTATCAACTTGGGGATGGTACCACAACCGACAAAACTGCCCCGGGGCTTGTTCTGGGGTCATCGTATAGCCCGCGCATGGCGGTGGCAACGGCTGTGACATCCATGGCGGTGTTGTCGGATGGGCGGGTGTTTGGGTGGGGATCAAACGCTTATGGGCAAATTGGGGACGGCACGACCACTTCGCAATCTACCCCGGTGCAGGTGATGAGCGGATACACGGTGACAGCCGTTGCAATGGGGAAGGCATCGAGCTACACAGGACTCTTCTATGCTCACACGTTGTTTCTGACGTCCGCTGGCGCAGTATACGCTTGTGGGTATAACAACCTCGGGCAGCTGGGAGATGGTACAACGACCTCGCAATCCACTCCGGTGCGAGTGATGAGCTCATATGTGGTGGCGAGCATAGCTGCAGGATATTGGAACACCATATTTGTCACCTCTGATGGTAAGGCATATGGTGTTGGATATAATTATTTTGGGCAGCTTGGAGACGGCACAACCACAACACGGAACAGTCCGGTGCAGGTGATGAGCGCGTACACAGTAACAGGTGCTGCATGTGGATACTACCACACAATATTCCTGGTGTCTGGTGGGCAAGCATATGGTGTTGGATCTAATGATGGGCAGCTGGGAGACGGCTCAACCACATCCAGGTCAACACCTGTACAGGTGATGAGCGCGTATGCAGTGACAGATGTGGCGTGTGGAAGTTTTCATACGGTGTTCCTCACTGCTGGGTACAAAGTGTTTACTGCTGGCTCCAATTCCTATGGCAAGCTCGGGGATGGCACAACGACAAGTCGATCAACGCCGGTGCAAGTGATGAGTGGATATTCAGTGACGGGGGCAAGCGCAGGGTATGATTTCACGGTGTTTCTCGTATCTGGCGGGAAGGCCTATGCTTGTGGGTACAACAGTAATGGGCAGCTGGGAGATGGCACAACGACGAGTAGGGACACACCAGTGGAGGTACAGAATAATGGTGCGGTGTTGGGCGCGGGAGCCGGTTATGAGCACACGATATACATCACAGGTATTCAGAGATACTCATCGCATTGGCAGTCCACGCATGTTAGCACTGTGTGATGGGAAGGCTGTGCGCATGATTCTATTCAGTGCATATGCTGCTGTATGAATGCTAGGGAGGTGCACTGATTTGACTGCCAGTTTCAATGCGATGATGCAATTCCCCTCAGTCAGCAGTCTGATCATCGCCACCTTGAAAAAGGACCTTTTCTTAGTCTTCAAGAAAAGAGCTGGTTGCCTAGCTATTTTATCCAGGGCGTCGCGGCGTGTCAATCATGCAGGTAGGGTTCTGTGTAACTGCAGTTACTGTTAGGGATAGCAACTCCATCATCTTGTTGGTTGATCACGTAGATGTACGATCTATTTTTCATGTATAACATATATAATTGGGTAGATGTCCAGTTTATGTGAATGCCTGACGACATATTTATCATCTCAATATTCAGGCCGAACTCTCCTCTCGTTCCGTCTAAATACCTTCCACCACTACACCTCTCACGAGCCACATGCCTAACCTATCGAGATCACCGATTGATATCACTGAGTCCCATTTGACTAACAAACCACGATCAGCACGTCACCGGCATCGCGTCACATGCTATCGAGGCCCCGTCGTGCCCCCATTGGCACAACTCTCCCCCCTTAGGAGTGGTCACTCTCCTGAGTCCACACCTAATCTAAGGTACTTACACCTACATCCCATACTAGGGTCGCTGGTGCCTAAATAAGAAACAAGCATAAGCCCACGGCAATGCCACTCGGTCCAACTGCTATGAGTTGTGCACTCATTTCTAGGGCAGGTCATCGGTCTTCAATCGTCTTCTTCATCTCATATGTGGTGCCGCGTCTCGCTGCTGAGCTGCTGAGCTGCGCGTCTCCACCGCGCAGCCGTCTGCACTCTGCACACTATCGGGGCCGCGCCTCGGCCGTGCAGCCATATGCCAGCCAACCGGTAGCCGCCTTCTCAACAGCTGCCTATCCCTGTCAGTTCCGGCACGGCCAGCAACCTCGCCCCGTGGGCAGGGAAGCTGATGAGACGCAGTATGTTGCCGTGCAACCTGTTGTAAGTGGTCATCGCTGCCGGGATGCCCCCCCGGGCTCTGAGGGGCCCGGCATGTGTCCACCCCACCCGCGAGCCTTCCCACATCTCCCTCGTCACCCTCGCCAGTTCCCCACAATCATGCCAACAGCCCCCTCAGCCATCAAGAAGGCTGGCCACTATAGATTTGTATGCATGTATGTATTACAGCATGAGCCCGCCGCTAGCATATGCTAGCACATTTTAGCATAAGCCCGTAAACGCAAAATGTAAAACCTAAAACGCAACTCAAAACCCTAAAACCCTACAACTTTCATCAGTACATCCCCAAAACCCCCACACAACCCTCAAGCAACCCAGCACATCCCTCAAGACCTCCAAGCACCCCCACAGACCCTCGCCTCCCATGGAGGACCTGTGCTAGCATGGTTAGCACAGGCGGTCTCATGCTAAAAGTCCCCGCTGGCATTTGCCAGCGGTGGGCTCGTGCCACGAGGGGGTCGGCTGATTCAGCATGAGCCCGCCTGTGCTAACCGTTTTAGCACAAGCGGGCTCATGCTAACGATTTTTGCACAGGCGGGCTCATGCTAGAATGCGCTAGCATATGCTAGCGGCGGGCTCATGCTGTAACATATATGTGTACGTATGTATATGTTATAGTGTGGATGCGCGGCGCGGATGTATGCGCCACATTCAATGCAGGTGTGCCAGGCCCACTTGTACTAGTGCATCTGCACAATATATTCGCCACGCCTGTGCTATGCCAAGCTGAGCGGGAGATATCATACATTTGACCGGCCTATGCTATACACTAGCAGGAGAGAGCATGCATTCGCCAGGCCTGTGCTCTAAGTATGCCAAGATGAGCGGGAGATATCATACATTTGTCAGGCCTGCGCTATGCCAAGATGAGCCGAAGAAATCATGCATTTGCAATCGTGTCCTTTTGGAGGTGAACGGGCCTGTACTTGTGGAGAGGACCGTTGATTAGCACAGAGGTCGGTTATGCTCTTCACCGCACGGCATGAGGTTTTCGCTCGTGAGCGGGCTCCTCATGAGGGCTGCGGCTTGCGAGAGGGAGCACCAGTGGAATGAGAGGACCCACGCGAGCGCAGCGCTTCCATGGAGGGCTGTCTTGAGTCGGGCCGGTGCATGCGGAGGGATCCTCACGATGACCACGCTTGTCAAGAGGGCCAATTCAACCATTGCAGTTTGACGAGGATTGTTGTGTACAGCTATCTCGCAATCACCCACAACGCAATCACCCACAACGCAATCACCCACAACGAACTCGCCAACTTCCTCCCCCACAACCACCAATCCCACAGGTGCCCTCGCTTATCACCATGTGGCCATCATTGTAACACGCTGCCACACCCAGCAGCAGAGCAAGCCACAGCCCTTTCGAATGTGCTATGTTCACCTCTCCTCGGGGCACGAAACTTGACCCCTCCAATGGGCGCTCTGGATCGCTTCGAACTCCGAATCTCCGAAAGCAGCTGCTTTTGGCCGTATTGCAGGGCTCCCCATCTCAGCAGCTGCTTTTGGCCGCATTCAAGGGCTCCCCATCTCGGCAGCTGCTTTTGGCCGTATTGCAGGGCTCCCCCATCTCAGCAGCTGCTTTTGGCCGCATTGCAGGCCTCCCATCTCAGCAGCTGCTTTGGTCGCATTGCAGGGGCTCCCATCTCAGCAGCTGCTTGGCCGCATTGCAGGGCTCCCATCTCAGCAGCTGCTTTTGGCCTGCACTGAGGGCTCCCCATCGCAGCTGCTTGGCCGTATTGCAGGGCTCCCCATCTCAGCAGCTGCTTTTGGCCACATTGCAGGGCTCCCCATCATAGCAGCTGCTTTTGGCCGCATTGCAGGGCTCCCCATCTCAGCAGCTGCTTTTGGCCGCATTGCAGGGCTCCCCATCTCAGCAGCTGCTTTTGGCCGCACTGCAGGGCTCCCCATCTCAGCAGCTGCTTTTGGCCGCATTGCGGGGCTCCCCATCTCAGCAGCTGCTTTTGGCCGCATTGCGGGGCTCCCCATCTCAGCAGCTGCTTTTGGCCGTATTGCAGCGCTCCCCATCTCAGCAGCTGCTTTTGGCCGCATTGCAGCGCTCCCCATCTCAGCAGCTGCTTTTGGCCGCATTGCAGGGCTCCTCCCATCGCAGAGCCGCTTGGCCGCACTGCAGGGCTCCCCATCTCAGCAGCTGCTTTTGGCCGCACTGCAGTGACTCCCCATCTCAGCAGCTGCTTTTGGCCGCACCTGCAGGGCTCCCCATCTCAGCAGCTGCTTTTGGCCGCACTGCAGGGCTCCTCATCTCAGCAGCTGCTTTTGGCCGCATTTTCGTAGGGTTTCATCTCAGCAGCTGCTTTGGCCGCATTTACAGGGCTCCCCATCTCGGTAGCTGCTTTTTGGCCGCACTGCAGGGCTCCCCATCTCAGCAGCTGCTTCTTGGCCGCATTGCAGGGCTCCCCATCTCAGGCCTGCTTTACTGATTGTGGGCTCCCCATCTCAGCAGCGCTTTTGGCCATATTGCAGGGTTTCATCGCAGTGCTGCTTTTGGCCGCACTGCAGGGCTCCCCCATCTCAGTAGCTGCTTTTGGCCGCACTGCAGGGCTCCCCATCTCAGCAGCTGCTTTTTGGCCGTATTGCAGGGCTTCCCATCGCAGCAGCTGCTTGGCCGCACTGCAGGGCTCCCATCTCAGCAGCTGCTTTGGCCGTGCACTCGCAGGCTCCCATCTCAGCAGCTGCTTGGCCGCATTGCAGGGCTCCCCATCTCAGCAGCTGCTTTTGGCCGCATTGCAGGGCTCCCCATCTCAGCAGCTGCTTTTGGCCGCACTGCAGGGCTCCCCATCTCAGCAGCTGCTTTTGGCCGCATTGCGGGGCTCCCCATCTCAGCAGCTGCTTTTGGCCGCATTGCGGGGCTCCCCATCTCAGCAGCTGCTTTTGGCCGTATTGCAGCGCTCCCCATCTCAGCAGCTGCTTTTGGCCGCATTGCAGCGCTCCCCATCTCAGCAGCTGCTTTTGGCCGCATTGCAG
>LGRX02016860.1:0-10131 GCA_001247695.2 Cymbomonas tetramitiformis | reverse complement strand
CCATCTCACCCGGCCTCCCACCCACCACCTCCGCTGCCACCATCTCACCCACTCCATCTCCACGGGGACTTCAGACACAGGGATTCACCGGCAACGCCTTTCCCTCTCGATCCCCAGAGGATATTATTCTGAAAGGCAAGTAAGTGAGACAAAAAGCTCAAACTACACACTCCGGAAGGATGTCTTTAGGTTTTTTCCAGTTTATGTGGAGGTGTTTTTGAATTCAAGCTCAGTCGGGCAGCGAGGTCGGATACCTCAGCAAAGCAGTTTGCAAGCGTGCTATTGATGATGTTGATAAGGCTGCTCAGTATGACGATGCAGCCTCCGCCTCCTTTGGAAGAGCAGTTCGACACGATGCTGTTTGTGATGTTCCCGACGGCGCTCACAAACGTCATTCCACCTCCGCCAATGCCTTTTGCAACGGAGTGGGTCACCTTGCAACCGTGCATAGCTAACCGAGCTCCAAGCACCACAGTCACTGCGCCTCCGCCCGGCTCAGAGGCGTTGCCGTTCGTGAGGTGCAGACGGCTCAGCGTTAGGTGTCCTTCAGAAGTCGTTACAAAAAACAGCCTGCTGGCAGGCGAAACCCAGGTTGATTAATGGACAAGCAACAGTCATGTTCCAGATATATTCCCGAACGGCATGTGAGCATCGATAAAGAGGTACAAGGTGAGCCCCTCTCCCGAAGAAAGCCCCAACACCGCCTAATCCCAGTAAGCCATGGTGGGAATCCCCTATTCGGTCCCGGACCACAGTGAAGAGTGCAAACAAGGTACAAGATTACCCCCCTTCGTGCATAAA
The DNA here is from genome assembly GCA_001247695.2 of Cymbomonas tetramitiformis. NCBI lineage: Eukaryota > Viridiplantae > Chlorophyta > Pyramimonadophyceae > Pyramimonadales > Pyramimonadaceae > Cymbomonas > Cymbomonas tetramitiformis. The sequence goes on along the minus strand of LGRX02016860.1, from coordinate 9,330 downwards.
GGGCCTATTCTCGGGACATAAGAAGCCAGCAGACGTGTGGTAAAATGCCGTGCATCCGCATCGAAGGAGCTGGTGGAGCAAGCCTGTAAAACGCAATTGGGACATAGGTGTCCGTTGCTACGTAGTCCTCACTTTGAGACCAGTCGTGCTAGTCAAGAGGGGCAATGAGTTGACGGAACAAAAAAGGGATGTTCATTTGCGGCAGCTCGTCGTGCCTGTTCATGCCGCCGCCGTCGAGGATGCACACTTTGTTTGACACATGTTCACATTCACCCAGAACTTCCAACTGATTGGGAACATAAACCTCAGCCATCCGTGTGTAGTCTACCTGCCAGGGGCAAGCGACGCAGCTGAAGCAACTGTGTCTCAGGATATGAGCGCCTCGGAATGTTTGCAAGAACAAGTCTCCTACAGCCGAGGCAGGAAATTGTGGTTTGCGTTCCCTCTGATTCCTTGAAAAACGCCAGAACAGTTACTGCTCCTGTACTTTACAAGAAAGGGTTATCTAAACGAATAACTCGTTGGCAAAGCTCACGATTAGGGAATCACGGCGCGTGACGGGGTGGCGATAGCTGAGGAATAGCACTGTTTAAGTGTACCCGCGAGAACTCACCCACAGGTACACAGTGTGCGGGAAAGTTGCACCGCTGAGGAGCTCAAACGTCGGCTCAGAGCACTCCGGGGCCGTTATGTTTAAAACACTTGCCGATACGTCCTTGGGGCACTCAGACTCAGAAGTTGCAAGCATCTCTCGTCCCTTTCGTGCGGCTGGTAACCTTGCAGAGTCCATTGTGGAGCTGAAGAGGCGCGACCCGCCGGCTAAAGAAGGGCTTCGTTGGGGTGGTACGATGAACCGACGCCCAATAGTGGTCCACTTTCGCCTGTACCTTCGTGAAGGTGCCTGCGCGTGCAGGTCCACCAACTGGACAAATTAATCTCGGACCGCGGAATGCTTAGAGTACAACGTACGGTCAGGGTGCGTTCAGTAGGCCCTATAGCCTGGTGTGCTGCCTGAACATGACACGGCACAAAGCGACGTCGACTGAGTCGCTGCAGCGCCGCCAGAACTGAAGCGTGTAGGAAAGAAGTCTCGAACAGTCGATAGCATGAGTTTCGCAAACGCACACTCGTGCCCCACGGAAGCGATATTTGGTTTACGTGTATAGCATAGTCCTGGTGCTGCATAAAGGAATTGGACGCTTTCCTGAGGTGACTGACGAAAACAAGTTAACTGAGGTTCCCGAATAACGCCTGGAAGAACCCCCTTCAAATGTATACGATCGCCCCTACCTCCGGCTGTAGAAGAAACTTTAGGTTTCGAACTGGATCGACCTGCTCTCATACACAGCCAGAGAAAGTTCGGTAGCGAAATAAGAGCAAAAAGATAAGCGTGAGATTCGAGAGCAACCTGATGGCTAGATATATTGCGACTAGGCGCGTCTGTGTGGGATAACAACGCTTCTCGCATACCCGTGAAGAACTCGCTTCGAGACAACCAGTCGCTCCGGTCGACGTCTATAACAGTGAACAAGCGTTCAAGCCGTTCTTGTATCGAACTGCCAGTAACCAATACATAACCTTGTCAACCGATTTAAAATTCACACAACCAGAAACCACCAATTGCACACGCGGCAAGTAACAGCAACTTGCACGTCACGATATGCACACGTCAGATGGACAGCAGAGACATGATGAAATGTAGAACGCTGAAATCAACATTCATATTCAACTTGTGCTTAACGCCGTCCTGCACGGATACCAAGCAAGAGACAATTAAAATAATGATTCTTTGCCAAGCTTCGGTTGTTATAGTCACTGGGAAGCTTGTTCCTGGGGATAGAAGGCAGAAAAGAAACCACGGAGACCTCGACCGTATATTCGAGTAAGACTGTGACAGGTAGTACCTGGGAAGTCTGACTTGCAAGCATGCGCAGATTATGGTTTCAACATGCACTAAACACTCACGGCACGGAGCCAAACATGGGTTTGCTTCATAACAGTGATAGTCGAAAGTTTCAGGGTTCTGCCTAGAGAGGAATACCTGTGACCTGGAGAGACTTGCACAACGTGCGCAAAGCTGTCACTCAGGATATTCGCCGTAGCAACGCTATCATTGTTGAGAGAAATCAGAGAAGCAACCACAATGGTCCTGAACCGGGTGTTGCCGCGCATCGCTTTGTCGCCCATTTGTTTTGCAGAGAAACTGTAGAATCAAATCGGCGCTGTTTTCCGAGAAAACCAGATTCGAAGAGACAACTAAAACGCTACATACTTTCCGAAAATTGCACTCAGGATCTCTCAGGACTTTACGTCACGGTGATCAAAACCACTCACGAAAGTGTAACTGCTTTGGCCCAACTTCCCACCAAATCGATAATCCTGTCGCTTCCGGCCAAGCAACATTAAGAAAGCATTGATCATGAAATTCTGCACCATGCAAACTTATACTGCAAGCGCTTGGTTCGGTCGTATACTAAAATCATTTGCCTATCACAGGATTTTGCGACATAAACCCTGCTTTGACATACGATAGCATAGGACCATTTGCAAGTGGCATGGCATGGCTTGGCATGCGATGGCATGGCATGGCATGGCATGGCATGGCATGGCATGGCATGACATTGGCATGGCAAATACGGGAAGTTTTACTCTGGAACCCGAGTCTCCGGACCGAAACAGCGCGAATATTACTTAGGGTTTGTAACGCAGGTTGAGCTTATGGGCGTTTAGACGAGCTCCACAATCATCAAGTAACGCAGCCCTCGAATCGAATCGCGGGTAGCCGCGCGAAGCGCGGCTCGTCTAAACTCTGGGGACGAGAGTAGCCCGTACTGTACCCTGTCCCTTCCAAATCATAAGGAGCAGACGAGAGGTGCACGGCGTGTAGAGCCCTAGGAACAATATTCGTGGTTCGCATCACGCTGCCAAGCGAAGGGATGAAATAATGGACGCTTACCTGCAAAACTTACTGCGCTTAGAATTTCTAGCTCGGGGTTTGCTCGCTGTATAGGCGGACCACTCATTCCCTGGTGGTCAGCTTATATCATCGCAAATCTGCGGGGGAACGTTTCATTTTCCTCAGTCACGGTCTTGCGCTTCAGGTGATAAAATGGGTGAAGATCAGGGTCAATCCAAGTGGGTGAGAGCCATGAAAAAGAAATATCGGGAAGTTTTAGAACTGAAAGAACGCTTTCAGAAAGGGGAAAGTCTTCTTCCAGCACAAGAAGAAAAGGTCAGACTTTGACGACATTTTCCTTTTTGTAATTTGTGTCCTTTTCAATCTGTAACCTGTACTCTTATGATATTTATCTTACGTCAGATACAAAGAGAGGAGAATATTCGTGCAGAATTGTTACAACAAGGTATCGATCCCACAGATCTGGATCAAACAACGACGACGTATTCCGCGCGTGCAGGAGAGAAACGCAAGTCCGCTCCCAAATCGATATCTTCCGGTATTGATTCGATCGGTGAAAACGGAATGTCAAAAGGGAAAGGGAAATCTTCAAAAAGCGGTCACATGAATAAGCCGTTCGACGTCGCGCTCACGATGGCGATCCGGCGAACAATTTCTGACTCAGCAAACTCCACTTCTGAGATAATGTCTTGCATAATACGAGCGGATATTCCGCGGATTTACCCTGATATAAGTGCATATGCATTGTACTCTTTTGCTAAACGCGACGAAGAGCACATGCACGCCCCTGCCGTTATCTCCCTTTCTGAGTGGCCGAATTTTGCTTCGGCAATCGCGCCGATGATTCAGCAGTTACGTGCCCGGGATCTGTCCAAGGCAATGTATTCGACATCAAAGTTAATACAGGTCGCAAGGTGATCATCCGCTCCGCCGACTGAATAACGCGAGCCCACTTAGTGCTGTATCGCATGTCGAGTGACGTTTAAAACTCACGCGTGTAGTACCACCTGGGCTTATGCCTTCGAGGCGCGTTTAGTTTCCACACGTGGTGTGCTGCAGTTTGTTGCTTACAACATATCTTGGGATTCGACTGGTTGTGTTTGAAATTTGTGAACTGAACCGCATAAGCAAAGCTGCTGAGGTCTCCGTTCTCGCCGCGCGCTCGTTTAGAAACAAGCAGAAGAGCGTGGACTCAGAGAAGTCGGCGAGCACCAGCACTACGCTCATCGCAGCTCTCTTCAAGCGCGTGAGCGACGAGGACGCGCGCAAAGTTTCCGTCGAGGATGCTGTGGACGCGCGCGGGGCTGCGATGATCATTCACGCGGCGGCACATCTGTCTGGTGACCAGGCCTCCCAGGCCCTCTCACTTTGGTAAAGGAGCGCTCTCTCAGGTTTGGGGAGTGTCGGAGTGCATCAGGGAAAACCCTCCGCCCCGACGAGCAATTCCGCCGCGCTATGGAGAAAATACTTCTCGAACGGCACTCTGATTTGAATCTGCAAGGTAGTCCCGTGAGTGCCAATGCCACACGTGAGGACCGGTCTTGCTCAAGGACGGTGAGCATCTGCGGCGTGAAGTGACAGCAGATCAGATACCCGCCGAGGTCTGTGATGCACGGCGAAGGAGAAACAGTCAGTGTTTTGTATGACTGAGTTGTTGTGCCTTTATACGGTGTAATCCTCGTGCAAAGCTTCTTTGATCGCGCCAGGTTTGTTGTGGCGAGCTGGGGCGCCGCACTTCGATAGCCCGAAGCACTGGACCGCAGGCTGGCCGCTCGCTCACACACGCTCTGCTCGTTGTGCTGCCGCAGACCTGGCGAACACCTTGTGGGGGCTTGCGAAGCTGCGCTGGAGCGTCAGCGGTGGCCTCCTCGGTGCCTTGCGCGGCATCCTCGCCAAGCTACTCTCCCCACGCCTCGACATAAAAGCTCAGGTGTCAGGCCGCCGTCGCCTACCCCTTCCTTGCCCGCTATGCTCCCTGCCACCCTAGACCCCTCTGCCGGCTTGCCACAGGCGAGGGTCTCTGTGGTGTGCTATCCCAATGCCATGCTGCACAGGCTGCTGAAGATCATCTGATGCTATTAGTCTCTGCGGTGTTTTAGGGTTTAGTGGCAACCCTACATTTTAAGATGGTTAGGATGGTGGATATCTCGATGCTTTCACAGGAGATCCGCTCGTTGTTCGATCCGATTTCGAGCTGGAGCGGGCCAGTGCAGTTTGCTTTGACTCGCTTGGAATGACGTTTGCGGGCAGGAAGCTGCCATGGCGATGTGGGCCCTGGGCACGATGGCAGCCGATGCGTTATCCGCTCAGAACCTCCCTCTGTTGGGTAGGCCCATTGCCTGTCTCCCTTCCCTTTTGCAGTTTCCTTTTACAACCCATCGATATCCTTGTACGGTTCCTCCCATCCAGCCCAACTCGGTCTGAGCACCACTGAGTTGCACCGCAGGTGGATGGCGTGCTGGCGTCCGAAGGGGGTGCTGGGCGCGGTATGGCGGCTGGGAGGGAGGGGTGTGCTGACCGCGTATGGCGTCCGGGAGGGAGGGGGTGTGCTGGCCACGGTATGGTGTCTGTGAGGAGGGGGCGCGTGCTGGCTGCGATATGGTGTCCTTCAGGGAGGGGAGGGGTGCGGGCCGCGGCATGGCATCCGGGAGGAGGGGCTGTGCTGGCCACGGTATGGTGTCCTTGAGGAGAGGGAGAGGCTGTGCTGGCCGTATGGTGTCTAGGAGGATGGGGGCAGTTTTCACCGCATGGTTCGAGGGAGGGTGCGCATGGTGTGGTGGGCGCATAACAGCTGGGCGGATGTGAATGTCTTGTTGGCCACTTGGGCCCCGGGCGGAGGCTGGAGAGAGGAGCAGTGTGAACCGTGCAGCCGGGTAAGCGGTTTGACGGGTGCTCACAGGTGCTCTGGGTTTGGACTTGATGCGGAGGGTCGTGACGGAGAGCGAGATGGCTAGGTTCACAACTCAAGGTTGTTTGCCTCCCATGTGAAAGGGGATCCCGTTTCGCCATCTTGCCACCTTGCGCTCTGCACCGCCACCGATGCCCTCGCTCGAGGGCTGTGAGGCAGGGACCAATCTCCTTGATCCCCTCAGTGGGCCCGGCTCGAGGGCTGTGAGGCAGGGACCAATCTCCTTGATCCCCTCAGTGGGCCCGGCTCGAGGGCTGTGAGGCAGGGACCAATCTCCTTGATCCCCTCAGTGGGCCCGGCTCGAGGGTCGCACAGACGCCCGCAGATTGCGAATGCAGAGGTGTCCGGCTTGGGAGGCTGGAAATGTTCCAGGGGTGAGCAACGTGGCATGGGGGCTGGCCAAGCTTATGTTGCACACGGAGGTGCACATCGATGCTCGCCACGTGGCAATACTGGGATCTGCTGCCCAGCAGGAGGGGTACTCCTCGCAGGTGCCCCTGGCCCCTGGCCCCTGGCCCTAGCTGCTGTGCCGCTCAGGTTGAGGGCGACGTGGGCATCGGGCGAGGCGGCGCGCTGCTTCTAGTCAGCCTGCATGCCGCGTGCCAGGGCTGCATCTAGTCAGCCTGCATGCCGCGTGCCAGGGCTGCATCTAATCAGCCTGCATGCTGCGTGCCAGGGCTGCATCTAGTCAGCCTGCATGCCGCGTGCCAGGGCTGCATCTAGTCAGCCTGCATGCCGCGTGCCAGGGCTGCATCTAGTCAGCCTGCATGCAAGGCTGCATCTAGTCAGCCTGCATGCCGCTGTGCCAGGGCTGCATCTAATCAGCCTGCATGCTGCATCTAGTCAGCCTGCATGCCGCTGCCAGGGCTGCATCTAGTCAGCCTGCATGCCGCGTGCCAGGCTGCATCTAGTCAGTCTGCATGCCGGTGCCAGGCTGCATCTAATCAGTCTGCATGCTCGCGTGCCAGGGCTGCATCTAGTCAGCCTGCATGTCGTGCCAGGGTTGCATCTTAGTCAGCCTGCATGCCGCGCCAGGCTGCATCTAGTCAGCCTGCATGCCGCGTGCCAGGGCTGCATCTAGTCAGTCTGCATGCCGCGTGCCAGGGCTGCATCTAGTCAGCCTGCATGCCGCGTGCCAGGGCTGCATCTAGTCAGTCTGCATGCCGCGTGCCAGGGCTGCATCTAGTCAGCCTGCATGCCGCGTGCCAGGGCTGCAGGGATTTCCCAGTCTGGCAGCAATGCGGGTGGAGTCGAGCGTGGCGCAGGGCTTAGCTAATGTGATGGTGTCGCTGGTTCGCTTGGGAGCTGCTACGGAGTCGCTGGAGGCCCTCCTTACGGCCAACACATCCGTCATTGGCAGCGCAACGGGTGCGCTTCAGCTCATCGGCTCATTGGCTCGTCTATGTCCGATGCTTCACAGAGGGGCAGTGAAATATTTGCCGACGGTGCCTCTGCACGTCACACAGGGGGCTCCGTTCATTCTTGATCATTCACACAAGCACGGCCAGCAGAAGCAAACGCACTTGCCGGCTCAGGCATGCGCAACGACACGCATCATGTGGGTTCCCCTGCGCCGCAGTTTGCAGTGTTCCGCACGGGCGCACTGTTTTCTCACGCAAGCAAGGATGCCGATCATGTTGCCGGATACGAAGTAAACGAGTGGGTGATCCCACGGCCAGCACGAATCCATGCGTATGCTTCTATGTCTGAAGCCTAAGTCTCCCTCAAGTGCTGCGCGCACTACGATTGGCGAGAAGGAGCAGTCTCTGAGTGCTCTGGTGATTTTAAGCCCGCAGTGCAAGGGTGCCTGTTTGGGCTTCTTGCTTTCCATTCATGTGTGCTTTGGCCCCTCTCTGAGACACCCTGCATGGAGGTGGGGGCGCGGGAGGTGCAGCAAGCGACGTGGCAGATCTAGCCTGGGCACTAGCACAAGGGAAGCTGTACACAGGGAGCGCCGGGCGCAAGGGAGTTGCTTTTCTAAAGGGGCGCTCCCGGGAGCTGGGGGCCTCCCTGGACTGGGCTGCCATCGCGCACCTCGACCAGCTGCGGGTGCGTGTCGGCAAGCCGCCCTGGAAGTTCCTGCGCAGGCCAGCAAGCAAGGCGCTTGAAGCAGTGGCCACCGCCCGACACAACCGCGATGCCGCTGTGGCAAAGGAGCTACTTGCACACGTGGCCGTGGCGGGAGGTGCGCCTCACCGGCAGTACCAACGTTTGCCTTAGGCCTTCAGCCAGTGTGCTTCAATTCATTGCTGGGCCTTGGATGCGAGGGGTGCCTTAGAGCAGGCAAGAGGTGCAGGTTGTATCTGGAGCTAGTGGCTGAGGCTGGTCCTGTAGTCGGCCTGCCTGCCTTGAGGCACCCAATCATCGGATCAAAACCTTGATTTGATGGAAGGCGGCGCAACGGGCGGGGATGGAGCAGCCGAGGGGGTTGCAGGTGTAACGAGAGTGTTGCTGGCCAACGACAGCGCCGGGGCGATGCGGGGCGCACTGCGGGCGCGCCTTGGGGTGCGGCCTGATGAGTGGCTACGCTTTGCAAGGGGATCTCGGGTCGGCCGTCATTGGCCTCGAAAACCTTCTTCGCCCTACCAGTGCGCGTCCTTCCCTACCCCAGTTCCTATTGACGCCCGATGGCTTCCGGTGGATCGAATCTTATTCACGCACAGCATTTGTGCGTCTTGTTTAGGGCGTCTCATTTGATACGTCGCATTACGGCAGTTTCTACAGCTTGCACATCGCGCTTTACGTCGCAGCTTGCGCGCGATGTAAAGTGCGCCCTTTGATTGCATGCGTGGCGCGATGTGGATGCCTCAATGCTCGCACCATCGGCGTGTGCAAGGTGCGGGGATGCCTCAATGCTTGCACCATCGGCGTGTGCAAGGTGCGGGATGCCTTCAATGCTTGCACCATCGATGCAGGCAGCGGATGCTCAATGCCGCGACCATCGGGCGCGTGTGCAAGGTGCGGGATGCCTCAATGCCTCGCACCATCGGCGTGGTGCAAGGTGTGGGATGCCTCAATGCTCGCACCATCGGCGTGTGCAAGGTGCGGGATCTTTCAATGCTCGCACCATCGGCGTGTAGTAAGGTGCGGGATGCTCAATGCTCGCACCATCGGCGTGTGCAAGGTGCGTGGGGATGCTCAATGCTCGCACCATCGGCGCAGTAAGGTGCGGGATGCTCAATGCTCGGCATCCATCGGCGTGTGCAAGGTGCTGGATGCCTCAATGCTCGCCATCGGCGTGTGCAAGGTGCGGGATGTTCTCAATGCTCGCACCATCGGCGTGTGGGAAGGTGCTGCGCGGGATGCCTCACACCGTGACCATCGGCGTGTGCAAGGTGCGGGATTCGATGCTCGCACCATCGGCGTGTGCAAGGTGCGGGGATGCCTCAATGCTCGCACCATCGGCGTGTGCAAGGTGCGGTGATGCCTCAATGCTCGCACCATCGGCGTGTGGAAGGTGCGGGGATGCCTCAATGCTCGCACCATCGGCGTGTGCAAGGTGCGG
>LGRX02016859.1:0-25190 GCA_001247695.2 Cymbomonas tetramitiformis | reverse complement strand
CTGATGGAGGTCTGGGGCGGATCTGGACGGCTGTTGCAGCGTTATTGACCGAACTGGCGAGAGATGCCACCTCCGCCCCTCGGCTGCCATGGGATCGCACTCACATCTGGCAGGCGCGTACGACCTCTTAACGCCTCCTCAGTGTAATCAATATGTCAGCCACTGCAACATGCATGTTCGATTTGAGGCCTTTCTCGGTGCTTCGTTGTACACTGCAGCAGCGCTCCCTGACGGCAGGGCCCTCACGAGGGGAGCTCAGGTGGATGAGCGATGCAGCGATGAGGCGGCGGAGCACAACTTTCCCATGCTTGAGGAGATGCTGCTGTCACATGTGCCCATCCTCCCACAGCACGTGCACCGCATGAGCTCGGACTGTCATCTCTCGGAGCAAAGGTCGGATGCACGCTTGTCGCCGACCAACCCACGTAGGGCGCGGTTTGCGCGCACTACCGGTGAGCATAGCCATGCGCTGAAGTCTGATTTGTCAGCTCTTTCACGCCTGCTCTGTGCCACCAAGAGGGTCGAGATATTGCATATCAGCTCCAGTAAGGAGAGGCCTCAAGAGGGTCGAGTGGGTTATTCCCGGAGCAATTGAGGCGCCGGATTCCAGCTCCGTCATGGGGACGCATTGCACATTTCTATCCTTTTGACTTCAGGGCGGCAGAGATGTCAGATTTTAGCTTGATTAGTTTAATTCAGCTCAATTTCGGCCGATTCTAAGGCGCTGAAGAAGTCCGACATAGCTGGGTTGCCGCTTCTGCGCTGGAACTCGGGTTGGATCCTCACACGAGCTGCTCTTGCTGCGAGTGCCTCGGGCCCTAAGTTCAAGTGATGCGAAGAAGGCGCGCACTCCTCCGCCAATCTGGGCGCGGTGTTCCAGCCATGAGCTGTAATGCAGATGCCATAAGCCAAGTTTCCCCGCCGCCCACCTGAGCAACAGCTGATCTTAATCGACCTCCCCCTCCCTCCTGAGCCGAATATTGCAACGGCTCTCTCAGTCTGACCTACCCCCGTCGTCCTCGCCCAGGAACCCCACATTGCAGCCTGCCACCCAACCCCTTCTTCCCTCTCAGAGGCCCTCAGAGGGTGCACAAGCAATTGAGTATGGGGCGTTGACGGAAACAGGGGTAAGAAGACAGCCGAGGCGTATGAGCTGAGACTTCTGCAGCTTCGGACGATGGACTCACGTGAACCCCGGACACGGCCGCTGTGTACACTCCGCACTCCGCCAATGCATCCTTCCCTCCTGGTCACAGTCCGCCTGTATGACCGCGCGTAGATGGAGATGGGTCAGCCAAGCATTCCCCAAAACAGAAAGTGCCCCCAAAAATTGAAGGGCACCAAAAGGCAGAAGCGCATGCATCCAGCTCCCCAACCGGCTCGGCATCGCCATCACTCCCTCCCGATGTGAACAGCCATCACTCCTCCAATGTGAACAGCCATCATTTCCCTCCAGTGTGAACAGCCATCACTCCCTCCCGATGTGAACAGCCATCACTCCCTCGATGTGAACCCAGCCATCACTCCCTCCCGATGTGAACAGCCATCACTCCCTCCCGATGCGAACAGCCATCACTCCCTCCCGATGTGAACAGCCATCATTCCCTCCCGATGTGAATCGCATCCTGAGATGAAGACCATGCAAACCAAATATTTTTGACGGGCGCGTGCAAACCTCAGTACGCCATGGCCTCGAGGGCGCTAGCGTTGACCCAGGAGCGAGGCATGCATTGATGCTGCCTGCTGCGGAATGCCACCGTAGAGCGAGCGAGGGAGAGAGGCAGAGATGCTGGATGAGAGTCGCTGTGGCGAGACCAGGCACGAAGAAGAGGCAGGCAACTGACAAGCGGTGGGGTGGCATGCCGCGGGGACAGAGCGCACACTGCGCTTGGATATGGTCGTACTTGGAATGGGATCGGATGGTCACGTGGCCTCTCTTTTCCCCGACACATCCGAATTAACGGAGATGGAGCCGTATGTGGTACGAATGCGACGAAAGCACGCCATTGCGAGCGAGTGCTGGTGGTGTGCCTTGTTTGGAGCGCCTTGCAGAGATCACGTCTGCTCTCAGGGGAGTGCCGCACCTCTTCACGAATGGTCACGCCTGCCGCGCCGCTTCCGCCTCGTGTTCCTCGCATCAGCCTCACGCTGCGCGCGATCAACAGCGCGCGCCATGTTGCTCTCATGGTTTACCCCGTCACTTACTCCCTCAATCCAGTTGGTTGACATAGATGATGTACTGGCCAAAATGATCTAATTGTACGAGAGGCGTGCTGACTGTGTGAAGGGCTTATTCACTGTGCATGGGGTTAACTGTTCGAGGGGCTTATTAACTGCTTGAGGGGCTCGTTGAGTGCTTGAGGGCTCGTTAGAGTGCTTGAGGGCGCATTGACTGCTTGAGGGCTAATTGACTACTTGAGGGCTTCTTGACTACTTGAGGGGCTTCTTGACGGCGAGGGGTGCATTGACTTCTTGAGGGGCTTCCTTGACGCTTGATTGAGGGGCTCATTGTTGCTTGAGGGCTTCTGGCTGCTTGAGGGGCGCAGGGGCTTCTTGACTACTTGAGGGCGCATTGACTACTTGAGGGCTTATTGGCTGAGGGGCTTATTGGTTGCTTGAGAGGCTTCTTGACTGCTTGAGGGCTTATTGACTACTTGAGGGGCTTCTTGACTGCTTATTGACTGCTTGAGGGCTTCTTGACTGCTTGAGGAGCTTATTGCTTTGAGGCGCATTGACTACTTGAGGCTTATTGGCGGCGCTTGAGGGCTTATTGACTGCTTGAGGGGCTTCTTGATTGCTTGAGGGGCTTATTGACTGCTTGAGGGGCTTCTTGACTACTTGAGGGGCTTCTTGACTACTTGAGGGGCTCATTGACGGCACAGGGACTTATTGACCACACCAGAGGCGTATTTGACACGCAAGGGGCGTATTACCTGCCTCAGGGGCGCATTGACCGCACGAAGGGACTACTTGACCGCCCCAGGGGCTTAGTTGACCGCACTAAGGGACTTAATTGATTGTGCCAGGGGCTTAATTGACCACGGAAGGGGCTCACTGACCGCACCAGGGGCGCTTTGGCCTTAATTGAGCCACGAGGCACGTATTCACTGCACGAGGTTCTTACTGACCTTGTTGACTACACAAAGAGCTCATTCGCTCAACGATTGGCTGTAAGCGTGCTCCGGCAAATCGTAGTGTGGAGTCGTGGATACCCCGCTGATCGCAACAAACGGTTTTCATGCAGGTGATCGGATCAGAGAAGCATTCAGCGTATTGCTCTGTTTTCCAAGGTGTGTTTTGCAAATCATTCCCCGAAGGCCGCTGTTGTATTTGTTTCCTTCAGCGATGGAAGTGCGTGCACTCAAACTGGATGTGAGATGTGTGCCGGGCTCGCCATTCGAGCCCTAGATGCCTGGATCACGCGCATGTGAGAGGTGAGGTCAAGCAGGTTACCCGCAGGCGTTCAAAATGTGTCGTAGTTCGTGACATAGCTGCAAGTAAAACACCTTTATAAGCTTTCCGTCAGCAAGAGTAAAAAAACACACGTCGCGTATGACAGGTTGCTCACGTACCTGCGTACATGATTTTTTGAAACCAGGTTTCCGTGATATAGAACCGGTCGCGGGTGTCGTCCACAGTTACCCAGAGCAGATTAGCGATAAAATCTTTTAGTAGGTAAGAATTGCGCCGGGGTTGGATGTCCCTAAAAGCCAACAGTGTTACACGCAGGTTCACGGCGCTAGGTTCTGCACTGATAAACTCTGTGTACCGAATCCGGTCGTCATTAACCGCAACAAACCCAAAGAAGTGCTTGTGCAAAAAATCGTTGACACGCTGGTCGAGTGCGCCAAACGAGTCCTGCGTAGGTATCGCAACACGCGCTACGCGGTTCCATGATAGTATACGGTGAACCCCTTGTGCCATATGACACACGGCTGCAAATTGAGAAAGCTCATCAACAGTTTCGTCCAGATTCTTAAAAGCGGCAACCACATCTTTCAGCACGTTTCCTGTGTAGATGTGCTCGACGTAATGTTTATAAGTTGTTGCATTCACGCAAGCAAACCTGGCTGTATTTTTCGGTGAAAGGTATGACAGCACCGCTTCTGTTATCGTGTCAAAAGCATTTTTGGAACCAACGCCAGAGTTGGGGACCTTTGATGGCGGTTTCATTTTTTTTAACCTGTAAGAAGAAGTTTGCCTTGAACAACGCCGTCGACGCTAAGCTGTAAACAGGTTCGGCACAACGCGTGTGACTAATAAGTGGTCGTACGAATTCTTACGTGGTGTGAAATGGCATATCAAGAATTCGTACGACCACTTATTAGTCAGACGCGTTGTGCCGAACCTGTTTACAGATTAGCGTCGACGGCGTTGTTCAAGGCAAACTTCTTCTTACAGGTTAAAAAAAATGAAACCGCCATCAAAGGTCCCCAACTCTGGCGTTGGTTCCAAAAATGCTTTTGACACGATAACAGAAGCGGTGCTGTCATACCTTTCACCGAAAAATACAGCCAGGTTTGCTTGCGTGAATGCAGCAACTTATAAACATTACGTCGAGCACATCTACACAGGAAACGTGCTGAAAGATGTGGTTGCCGCTTTTAAGAATCTGGACGAAACTGTTGATGAGCTTTCTCAATTTGCAGCCGTGTGGCATATGGCACAAGGGGTTCACCGTATACTATCATGGAACCGCGTAGCGCGTGTTGCGATACCTACGCAGGACTCGTTTGGCGCACTCGACCAGCGTGTCAACGATTTTTTGCACAAGCACTTCTTTGGGTTTGTTGCGGTTAATGACGACCGGATTCGGTACACAGAGTTTATCAGTGCAGAACCTAGCGCCGTGAACCTGCGTGTAACACTGTTGGCTTTTAGGGACATCCAACCCCGGCGCAATTCTTACCTACTAAAAGATTTTATCGCTAATCTGCTCTGGGTAACTGTGGACGACACCCGCGACCGGTTCTATATCACGGAAACCTGGTTTCAAAAAATCATGTACACAGGTACGTGAGCAACCTGTCATACGCGACGTGTGTTTTTTTACTCTTGCTGACGGAAAGCTTATAAAGGTGTTTTACTTGCAGCTATGTCACGAACTACGACACATTTTGAACGCCTGCGGGTAACCTGCTTGACCTCAACTATCACATGCGCATCACAATATCAGCTGCTCAGATCTGCCGAGACGTCTGCCTATTCTGTACATATCTGACCACCAACTTCACTTAGTGATCATTTTGGAAAATGTTGAGGAATGAACGGCTACCCTAATATGCTGGTGGTTTGCATCACCAATCTCTGAGGCATTTGATTTATAATAGTTGCTGGTACGCTTTTGAGCAAGAATGCAGTCATATTTCATTACTGATCATAAATATCTCAACCAATCTTCTTGTGTGCATATGAAATTCAGGCAAGTCTGTGTGGCTCTGTTTGGTGTGACTTTGTGTTTGGTGCACACAGTAGGTGCATTGTGGTTAACCACCGACAGTCGATTTTCAATTTGTTGGTTTAACTCCCACTGATAAGTTGGGAGAGAGCTATTGCTCACTAATTGTTAATGTCGTGCTCGATATCTTTGTGCAGATGTAATTCATAAGCCCGCGGAGTGTGCCCACTCACCTTCGAGTGATTCAAATTCGCCGCGTCAACAAGCAAAGCACATACAAGCTATCCGACACTTCTGCCTGAGTTCAAGTGATATTCCGGCTTCACTGGTTTCACCAATGCATAATGATAGTTGTTTCACGTGGTACGCTGATTATAATGGTGTCCGAGGCTAGGCGTATCTATTTTTCAAAATGCAAAATTGCTATGGCATGGCTAACCAGGCAACAAAAACCCCAGGCGTCGTTAATGACAAGATATGCGTAACTCGATGGTGTCAGTGATTGAATGGCCTTATTGACATGACAGTACCGGGAGTTACAAAGCATCCTCGCCTAATGCTACGGTGTTGGTATCAGATAATCAGAGTGTTCGGAGATAATCGGTGTTGATAATCAGAGGCCTATCCGATTCCGAATTTCCGATTGTTGTGCATGCCCTGCAATGAATGCTTGCAGTGAATGCCTGGGAGGGGGGAAATGGGGGGCTCGCAGTGGTGCGCTTCAGGGGGGTGGTTGGGGAGGTTTGCCCTTTCCTTGGGGATGCAGGTTTTTGGTTCCTGACTGGCGGCACACACTTTCTGGCCCTCAGGGCGCTATGCGTTCCATAAGGAGGGGGGCCGCAGGGCGTGGGAAGGGGCGCAACCTGGACTGGGGAGACACGAGATTGCAATGCGCCGCAGGTGTTCATGGGTGGGACCCGAGATTGCAATGCGCTGCAGGTGTTCTTGGGTGACGCGTGCGAGGGTCTCTGGGCAAGGGGCGGGCGCATGGCAAGGCTCCTCCGAGCTCCTTGGTTGATGCTTGGGGGTAACACCACTCGCACCGTTCAACTAAAGAGGGAGGGGGCGCCACTGTGCGAGGCAACGCGCTCATCGAGGCTCAATCATCTGGGGAGGTCATCCACTCATATCATCTGGGGAGGTCATCCACTCATGTTCGAGGTCATCCACTCATGTGTCCTCTCGGGAGGTCATCCACTCATGTCATCGAGTTCGAGGCTCAATCATCTGGGAGGTCATCAACTCATGTAGGCCAACTCTTTTATCCTGCCTTTTTGGGGGGGCGCAGATTGCTGTAACGTTGCCAGGGGGCGGGCGCTTCGCGGCGTCCGCCTCAGGGCAGCGCTCACAGCTGTTTCGGAGAATGTCTGCACTGGGTACAGGCTCCGGCCATGGGTACACCACCCAACCCCCCACGGTTCGTGTGCGGGCTGTCTCTCCTGGCTAGGAGGGCAGTGGGAATACTGTCCCTGTCTCTTGCGACCACTAAAGGGGCAACCCTCATGGCGCTGGCCCAGAGGTTGATGCTTGGGGGTAACACCACTTGCAATGTTCAACCGGCCATAGCTTCTAGGGCGGGGTGGCACCCGTCCATACCCACCACCAAGGGAACTTCGTCTTGGCCCGAAATTCGGGCGGGGCGGCCCGTGGGCGTGGAGCTTAAGAGGTTCCAATGCACACGTTTCGTCAAAAGCTGACATTGACATTGACATTGGTAAACCAAGCAGCATAGCATGCGTTATATGTGAATGTGCATTCCATTGGGATCTAAGAATCATATATCTCATATTCATATGTATGATCACAGACAGCTTGACTTTAAATGAATAGTTAGTGGGGAGTAAGGAGGTACTGTGAAATTATACCTGGCGCACTATTTACTTCTTAATAGACTACCCGAGGATATCCACCATATGTACCTTGAAAGTAAGTAACGCTTTACCATATGACATGGACCGAGGATCCACATTTCGTCATCAGCACATATAATCTGATCGAATCTGTAATGGTATAAGACGTGTATATCTAGATATATACAAAAGGTGCCACGACCGACGCGAGCGGGCGGGTGGCGGCGCGAAATATTGTACGGGCGAGTGGTGAGGTCCCTGATTTCTTTGTTATTTATTTTGCCCGAGGTCCACAGTTCGAGCCCTGCACGCACTGATCCCGATTCGGTGGCTCGGCAGTATCGGACAAGGCAAACCTAAAGCGCACCGTTCCTTTATTGTGGGATCGTGCATGCCCGGGCAACCAGTAGTATGGGGAATTGTGGCATCTATTGGTGTTGGGCGGTGGACTTCTTTTGGCTCTTGGGTCCTTTTTCAGCGTACAAATGGTGTGGCATACGACCATACCCCCGACAGGGGTACGACAGTGTGTCACATCACACATGTCAGACCATCATATTGTAGAATATCGTGTACCGCCAATCGAGTTCCACAATATCGTGACGCGCCCCAGTATTGTGTGCAAAACCGACGAATAGGTTTGATATATTGTTTCCAAACATCGACAGGTGAGTGAAAAAAAACGCCTGCCCCATGCAGAGCATCATGAAGGGTTCCGGGCGTCAGAAGAATATTCGTTAGATATAAGAGGGCGACGTATTACACTTCGCTCCGAAGTCTCATGGCCACTACTCAACGTCCACACTATTCTTCGGGACCGCGTTGCGTTGTGATGGCCAACCGTACGGTAGCCGCACACCTTCGCCAAGGACGATAGCATTCGGTTGCGTTGTGTGCTGCCGTGCACGGGGTATAGCCGTCGTTTTTCACCCACCTCCCGAATTTTGGAAAAGTATACACGCTCGTCGTCATTTTTGTATACAATAGTGTGACGCATAACGGTATTGTGGAAATCGTATACACGATATTGTTTACCACTGGTCAGGTGCATTGCTCTCTGGTCCATATGAAATGATGTGAGATGTTGCATATGTATGCAATATGTGACTATATCCATTAGAGGATGGCAACCCCTGTGGTTCTCGCCTGTCAGCCCTCAAAACTGCACAAATCATTCGATTATACACGTCAGTATAAGGTAGTACCTTGTCGACCAACTAATTCTTACAAATCATATCATTGAAGAGGCATACATATAATCCCTCTGATGTTGAAAGCACGTGTGAGACAAATACGTTGAGATACAGGGCATCTACGCATCGTGGTTTTTTTCACAATGCTACTAATTGTCCAAGAGAAGTAGCGGCATTCTAGTATCTCCTCCAGCCTGTGATACATAACCAAACTAGCCTTCTGTGATCTCCTTTAAAAAACAGAGCCATATCGTATACACCATGTGCAGGTCAGATGCGCATATTTCCGGTGCTCTGCTATTGAATACGGCTCTTCCAGACTGGTCTTTCAAGGAGAACATTCGTGAATCCTGTGAGCGGCCACTCACTATTACTATTCCTGGGCTCTGTATGGAACAGGGGCATCGGTCCCCAAGGCATCGCCCAACGGCAGGGCTTCCAACGGTCCATGGCGAATTTGCCGAACTTGATGAAGCATGCTGATAAGATGAGTTGATTTCAGCTCGATAAATTGAACGTAGGGGAGTCTGTTCCCCTCACGTAAAAGCTAGCAACGTGCAAGCTTATATACTTCGAGGGGGAAATGCCCCACAGACCAATACATGTCACAGTGACGACAAAGATCGACTGTAGCAAATCTCCCTCAATCGTGAACTCCACATGACTGTGCACTCCCACTTCCTCCCTGATTAACCAAAAACATGCACTTGCCACATACCTTTGCGAACAAGCTCAGTGTATTCATCTTCGAAACAGTTTCCGTAGGCCTTTAAAGTTGGGACCCATGTTATCCATGGCTACACCATTTCGCATTGGACGCATATGCACCGTGAGCGGGATGTACTCGTTTATCAACTTAGTCCACCTCTCCTCCTCCTCCCTTTTACAGCATAACCCAAAAAAACACCACTAACACGTGTGCACAAAAATCAGCGTAGGTCGTCCACATCACACCTCATGCAGTTCCACGCCGGTCGTCAAGGGATAGAATCTCATCCCAAGCAACGCAACTTCAAGTTCAGGCCCACATGTTGCATGCTTTCGAGCAAGGCCAGCTTTCCCTTAGATGCCTTGAAATCACTTGAAAACACTTCATCCACCACAGAGCACGTTTCGCACACACCTGAGGGGAGCAAAGTCATCGCAGGTTTGCAAACGCTCATAAGTGGCCTGTGCTTCCGCCACACCGCCCTTTTGCCAGTTTCCCAAACCCCACCTGCAGCGCACCCCAGACTCATGGGCAAAAAGCCAGCAGCCGGAAGAGTGGTCACAAAGTCTCTTGAGCTTGCAAGTTCCTTTTGCGACATATCCCGGACGTCGGTCAATGCCCTCAGCAAAAAAGCGTTTGAGTGCCATTGACAACATTCGAAACACTCAGAAGTACAGCTCACGCACGACAACCCTGTATCTCCCCGGCTACGTTCCTCTGCATGTATCCAGGCGGCCTAAGTCCCCGACATCCCGGAATGCCTTCCTCTCAGACCCCGTGTTAAGGGTTCCATGAAAGATGCTTCAACTTAAATGTGTCAAAACGTTATATGTACTAACACTTCGAATTTTCACCTTCGTGCCTCCACAGAACGTTGTGCCAAAGTCGCCTTATCAGAAGGCATTTTACTCAGAATCGGTGAAAGATATTTGTAAGGAGACATCACCTGAAAGCTGCCTCCAGCACCTTGAAACCTTCGTCAATCTGAGTGACGGCACGTCCTGACATGTTATTATTTGCACTGGAACTTGAAGATCTAGCTAACACCTGTGGGAAATATGACTGGATAGTCTGGTATCAAGTGCTCACTGGTTCCGCTCTTCAATGAGATCCAAGCAACTAAGCATCCTAAATAATCGTACAGCCACCGCAGGTACAAGTAGTGTCATCAAGGGCGCTGTCTAGCTTGACGAAAGTTGGCCTCGAGTGGTAGGCATGGCCTTGCACTTATGCGCCCGGATGATGGAGCGCTTACCTGACCCAGTCGAGCGTGACAGCAAGCCAGGTTGTGTAGACATGCCATAGTCTCGCCTGCTGTTAGATCTGAAGCAGTTGTTTCATCCCATGCGCTTGACTTCCCCTGTATAGCTTGCACAAAGAAATGGCCTGCAGCTACGTAGTCCTCGTTCTTGTAGGCTTCCTGCAAATAAAATCGAAACCTGTTGCACGTTGAGCTGTCTCTAACAGCCTAAACCCTAACTTGCCGCATCCGTTTGCATGGAAGCCCTTCGCTTACCTCGGTTCGATTGACCGAGTCAAGACTAAAAACTAATAGTGGTCCTCATAGCAATAGTGGTCGTTGAAAACATAAGCATTACTCGACCATCAGTATTGCCAGCAGTTCCTGCTTCGGCCACCGCAACTTGCTGGGAGGATGACATCGGAACCAAGAATACGGGCACTATGCGGCTGTGCGGGCTCAGTGAAGGAATAAGATGAACCTGCCCTTCGTCGAAATTCGCTTGGTAGCTCTGTGGGGCGCCTCCGCTCGGAGTTTCAGTCTTGGACAACCCAGTGGTGTTGGCCGCAGCGACAACTGCGCGTTCCGTACCCTGCGCACACATTCACACAACATAAAGGCAGCTTAACCTAACTGGGTTATTCTTTGATATTAAGGACGAACTTTTTAATTCACCTTGGTAGCTCGCATAGAAGCGCACACGTTCGGCTTGAAACATAGGGTCTGTTTCAAGCAGGAGATGGAGCCGAAGGGATCCTTTGAGGTTTGCCGTTTCGCCTGTACCACTCCAACGTGCTGTTGAAGCTGGAGACACCTCGAGTGAACAATTTGACGCGCACTACGCATATTTTCGTTGGGGCGGGGGGTAAAAGTTTTTACGAAAACGAGATGGGCTTGCATTGCGCTTCGGGGAATTGAACCGTATGGTAGCTTGGCACACACCGGTTGCAACGGGAAACCTCAAACCTGCACGGTTAGGTTACTCATCATTCGATCTCAGATCTGGTGGGCTGTCGCTGTCGCTTTTCTCTGACGTCGATCGTTCCATCCGATCGTATCTCCACGCGACGGGAGGTGACCTCTTGATCGACCAAATCATCATCGCCCTCGCTGGTGGCGAGGTGGCCTGTCGATGTCGATGTCGCTGTCGTGTGCCCGTGCCCGTTTCTACGCGACGTTTCGATACTCATACCAAGGGGATTAATTATATAAGAAAAAGAAAAAGAAAAAAACACGCCCGTTAATTATATAAGCGTAGCTACGCTTATATAGTTATTAATTAATCCCCTTGCTCACGATGCTTATCACCATAGCTTTCCCCCTTTTCCCCCTTTCCCCCTTCCCCCCTTTCCCCCTTTCCCCCTTTCCCCCATTCCCTCCCCTTCCCCCCTTACCCCCCTTTCCCCCTTCCCCCCTTTCCCCTCCATTCTCCCCCTTCCTCACGGGGAACCCAATCTTGCCACCCCACAGTAAGGGGGTGGCACAGTGGGTCTCCTGTCTGTCACCCCTCAGCCCGATGTGTCACCAGTGTCCGTTGTCACTTGTATCACGGTGTGCTATAAAACACCTTACACAGTATTTTATATCATCTTAGTATCCGAGTGCACGAGCGCCTGCCCCTGCGAGACAGTATCGCTCCTTAGCGCCTGACATATATATATCCTTATATATATATCTCTCACTTTCTATCAGGTTATCGGCCATCCACTTGTGGGTGCTCGTGTTTTACTTTTGATCCTTGGAAGGGTGCACCGAACTTCCTCGAATTTGCCGCACACCGCCGGCAGTTGTTCCGTCCTTACGGCAGCGAATCAAACCAGACCCCGGCCACCGTTGAGGATCGCGGCCGAGTCCAAAAATTTATCACCAAACCGAGTACAATTTGGGTTTCAGTCGAGCCCGGTTGTTTTTACCAATTAACAAAGATTACCGATTACGTGCTTCCAGTGGTTATGTCATCAAACCGCCGAAGCCCTCGACCTGTTATGGAGTCCCTTCGCTCCGCGCGTGCCGCCGCGGCTGCTTCTGGCACTCCTGCGGGTCCCGCACTTCCTGCCTCTGCAGCCCCTTCTCCTCAGAGGGGTTCCCGCACACCGGGGCAAAATCCCGATCCGGTGGTGCGCATGTCTGCGCTCATCAGCAAGCCGACGTTCGTCTCGCTGGCTGCCACCTCCGCCGAGTTTCACCGAGATGCTTCGGTCTGGGAGTCCACCCCAATCCGAGCGTCCCAGCAGTACGAGTACGCTGACAAATTGGATTATGCGTTTACTTACGGTGAGGAGCTTGTGAGAGTCCTTAAGTCTCATGGCTTTAAACCGCAGAAGGGGTACACCCTTGACGGCAGTGACTCCGAGACTGACTTCGCGGTCCTTCTTGGGAATCTACGCCACGTCCTGTCCCCCATCTCCCACTACGAGTACGACAAGCTCTTCGACCTGGAGCACGAGTACCTGGAGTACCACTGGTCCCTGAACGAGCTCATCTTTATGATTCTCAAGGGCGTCCTCAGCGGTACGGCTTTGGCGCTCTACCAGGAGTCAGCTCGAGTCCACCCACGAGATGGACGTTGCGCATTACAGCGACTACGTTACCACGTCGAGGCCTCCACGGACCCCGACACTTTTCGCTTCTGGACGAAGCTGCGGGACACGAAGATTGACGAGACCGCCGACCCCGCCCCGCAGCTCACGGTTCTCCGCGTCCTGGGAGACAAACATCAACGACTTCATCCCACCTACGACGACTCTGGACGTGTACAAGACCTTCAGCACGTCCTCAGCCGGTCGGCGGCGAGCTCCCCACACGTGTCCCCACTATATCTGGTGGTGCTCCGTGAGCTCGCCGCTGGCCACAGGTTTACATTTTCCACCCTCGCCCTCCGCATTGCCACGGTTTGGCAGACAGAGGGGCACCTCTCCCGCCTGGCCGATCCGCCATCTTCGGGCGCTGGTGGTGGCAGGGCACGGGCGGACGGAGCCGGTGGTGCTGCGTTTCACGCCCTACGCACCAAGAACATCGTCAAGCCGGTCGGAGATTGGAAGCCGGCCCAGAACCCCCGTGTCCCCCACTTGGTGTGGGAGGGGGTCGGCTTCCCGTGCATCTCATGCTTCCGTTTTTGGGGCGTCACTGATGGGCACCTCGCCACGGAAGGGGTGTGCCCCTACGCATGCACCGCATCATTTGCACCATCGAGAGCGCCGCCCGAGGCTCCGAAGGCTCCGAAGCGCCCTTCCGTCGCTGCCTGGGCTCAGCCCGCCGGTGGTGTGCCTCCTGCCGCAGCCCCCGGTCCCCCAGCGGGCCGTGGTTCACCCTCATTGCAGCATGCGGCTGTGGACGGCGATGGCGGCGATGGCGACGATGGCGCAGCCGCATTCCCGTTCCGCCCTTCACTCGATCGTGGCGAGCCGGGACCCATGCCCAGCACCGCCCTGGACGACGACGACACCGACTGGCCGGCTCTCCGTTCCGTCCCGTGGATCCCGAAGTTCCAGGGTGCAGCAACATCCAGCTCGGCAGCGAAGCAAGATTGAGATCAAGCAGTATAGTTCGGAAGGACCCTTCTCCATGCCCACTCGGCTTGTGATTGACTCTCGAGGGACCGAACTCTTTAGAATTAGTTAGCAAAAGACTTTTGGACAGCTTGGGATGGCGCATGCCGGACTGCCCGGGCCTGTTTGGCCCCTAGGCCCTGCAGTGCTCCTGTCTCTTTTCCTGGTGACACCTCAACCCCACGGGGTGAGGTGGTGTCACGGGGAACCCAATCTTGCCAACCCCACAGTAAGGGGGTGGCACAGTGGGTCTCCTGTCTGTCACCCCTCAGCCCGATGTGTCACCAGTGTCCGTTGTCACTTGTATCACGGTGTGCTATAAAACACCTTACACAGTATTTTATATCATCTTAGTATCCGAGTGCACGAGCGCCTGCCCCTGCGAGACAGTATCGCTCCTTAGCGCCTGACATATATATATCCTTATATATATATCTCTCACTTTCTATCACCCCTTTCCCCCTTTCCTCTTTCCCCCGTTCCCCCTTTCCCCTCCCCCTTCTTCCCCCCCTTTTCTTCTCTTCTTCTTCCTTCCCCTCCCTTTCTTCCTCTCTCCTCTCTTTTTTCCCCCTTTCCCTTTTTTTTCTCCCTCCTTACGATGCCTACGACCGAGCCTACGGCCTGCCGACATTCCCCCAAAACGCTTCGCATTCCCCCCTGTCCACACAATCACAGTAACACGGCAAGAGGCCCTCTCAGTCCGTTGCTGGCCTCTTATGCCTCCGACTGATCAGAAAACCTCAGTTTTCAGATTTGCTCCGGATGACAGTCATACTGCCTGTCATCCTACACTGATCAGAAAACCATCAGTTTTCTAATCAGTTGCGGCTACATAGCCCAGCTTGCATGACACATATGACACATATGTGAATGGAACCCGGCCGGTGCAAGCACACAAAGATCACCACAAAGCAGTGCACGTGTAATGCATGACAACAACAAGCAATCAGACAAGAAAGGCCGCCTACTCTGCTGAGCATGGGGCATGCTTCTGGACACCGCCAGCCTGCGGTTGAGGTTGGTAGCTTTGTAGGTGGCCGCAGCCGCCGACGAGCTCCAGCCACCGTACCGATTGAACTCGAAATCAGTAACCTGGTCAGCCGCAGCCACCGCCGTAGCCCCACCAGACCGCAGGGACTGGGTCCCATACAGCTGCCTCAGAGCATCGGGGTCCAAGCCAGAAGCCTCACCCAGCATCCTGAACAGGTACCTCCTCAGCTGAGGATAGTCCAGCCTCTTCCCCGTCAGGCAGTCAGCCGACGGGTCCCGCTGAAACCGCCTGCCATCAATCTGCTGAAACAGGGGCTCGTCGGGCTGCACTCCCCGTGCAATCTGAGTGTCAACCCACCTCTGACTGACCTCCACTGGGCACAAAGGCTGCCCCTCCGCCGCCCGGGCAACCTCCACCAGCTGACCATACCTGTACTTGTCCGTCTTCCGCTTCTCGAGGAAGGTGGTCATGTGGGTCTCACAGAACTTCATATCCCGCAGTCTCACCTTCTCCGCACAGTCATACCGCCAGAAGCCTGTCCACATGTCCAAACCCAGTGTAGCAAACATCTGCCGAGTGACACCTCCCAGCATCAACCAGCAACGCGAGCACCACTCTGCACAAATGCAAACTCCAGCGGCTCCTTCCTGTTGAGCCGCCTGTCCCCCAGCCTCCTGTGAGCTGCCTCCCGCACCGCGGTCACCAGCCGATGAGAGGTGGGGTTCCGGTCTGCCGGGACCAGAGCCAAATCATGAGCAGTGAAAACCATAGCCGAAGCGGTCTTCACCACAAAGAAGGTCCTGGCCGCATTGGCTATGTACTGCAAGTACATAGCCACCGTGACCGGGTCAGCAGGAACAGGCACCCTAGGTGGGTCACGGTCCTGACAGAAAGCCTGGTACCGTACGAACACCCGAGAGTAGCCCCGCATGGTGCTAGCCTCACGGGTGCCAGACACCGCCAACAGCATGTCTGCCCGCAGCTGCATCTCCAGCGGGTCCGTCACGGAGAACTGCAGCCCAGCCCACTGCTCCCCAGTGCCTATGATGCCTGCATGAAAGGCAGCCCCCATCTCATACCCCTACCCCAGTCACAAGCCATGCAACCTCCCAAGGTACAGCGGGGACCGGGGCCTGCAGGCTCCCTCTCATCGAAGGAGACCCGCAAGAGGAGGACCCGAAAATCCGGCAGGCCCACCCCCCCCTCATTGGCCCTTCCGAGGCCAGGGAGGAAGGTGTCCGCAGAGGGCTGGAGCTCCGTCCACTGCACCACACAGTCTGCTAAGTGAACCCCGTCGGGACACAGCAAGACCCACCACGGCTGAAAAGTCCAGACCGGGGCCACAATGGAGGCTGCAGCCCTCTCAGCCTGCAGAAACAACAGGAGCCTCCCGATCATCCGAAAAGGCGGGTTGCGCCAGTTGACGTGCTCCCGCCAGTCCGTCTGGTGACCGAAAGTGTCAACCCCCGACGTACCTGGACAGTGCCAAGCACTGTTGAAGGAGGGGGCACCTGCACTGTCAAAAACAAGACAATTCTTGTCAGTTGCAAACCTGTCCCGGCTGTGCCTCCACCCCCCGGCAATCCATGGGTCAGCCCACTGAAAGATTGCCGGGTTGACCATCCAGTCATCATGGTCTCTGATCTTGGACAGGGCATCAGCCCGGGCCTCAAATTCCCTGGGCATCCAAAGGGAGGACAAAACCACCCTGTTAGGGCTGAAGTGCGAGCCCACAAATATTATACAATATATCAAATAAACACTGTGCTGTTGAACGGCACACACAAGTGTAACAATCAAGCGGGTTGTGAGTTGCAGTCTCTGGATAAAGAACTGCTGAAGCACAACGCTTCCTCACTTTGTACCATACGTCTCCCATCATCTTAGATGGTACCGCCATTGGGTTGTGAACCCGAGACGTAGGTTGAACGACCAGTATTGTAGTAACGACTAGTTCGTTCATACTGTGCATGCGTGTTCCGCACATGCTTAAAAGCCAAGATGGTTCTTGTTTGTATTCAAGATGTATCTTTGCTTTGCCATCTTCGAGTTCGACGTACGAACTCTCGATGACAGGATGCCATGATGATGTGACATTATCATCTGGCGACATGTACAGTCATCGTCGACCGTACTGACGACTGTCATAATAATATATGACACGACTCGACATGTACAGTCATGGTCGACCGTACTGGCGACTGTCATAATAATATATGACACGACATGACATGTCATGGTATGACATGTCTGACGAGGTATGACACGTATGACATGTATGACACATATGTCATCGGTCATGACCCTGACAGATCTCCCCTCTTAAAAGAGTTGTGACCTCACAACGGGCATACCTTTGTATATGTCTATGATGTCTTTGTTGTTGTCGCTTCTTGCTGGTACCAGTCTTCTTACACCGATTTGAGGCGTCCCTCATGGTGTTTTTAGGTTATTGGGGGGAACTGAGTCCACTTTAGTCCCTCACCTTAGGCATTTTAGCCCTACAGTTCTTAGGATGTAGCCCCCATGAATTGCGTATCGTATTTCAGAGTGACGTTTCAAGGTATCTTCCGAGGTTTACGTTACGGATAGATATTTGCGCTTGCCGTCGACACCTTCGATGATCGACGATTTAACGAACGATTCTCGGCGATAATGCATCCACCTCTTCCTCCCTTCAGAGAGCTTACTCCCCCGAAGTTCACAGGAATACTATGGAGAGCCCCTTTCGAATATTTCGAAATGGCTTCTTTTTAATGCAGCGGAGGAGGCCCTGCTTACGAGATATCGGAGGGTCTTTATAAGTCCACTTTAAATCCTCACCCGTCTGCCAAACTCCCTTTTTTCGGTCCGGTACGCGCGCTTTGACGAACATCTATCGCGATGAGTGAGAATGGATTCGCCACGTACTAATGTGAAATTTGTTTAGTTATGTTTGTCAAGCACAACTCAGGATCACAACTCCGTCTACCTCAATCTCCGGTAGCTGCGGATGATTGGCCAAAAGTCCGATGACAAACCACGGCTGGCAAAGGTAGCATTAGCAGTTTTTATTTATCCACAGATATGATATCTCGCATGTGTGCGTATCTGTGCAAGGGTATGATTTTGAACAAGGCTCACTACACCTTTAGCAAGGAAGGATCAATTTCCCGCTTCTATGCAACATAATGATAAAACATTAAGAGCAAGGTTATATAGATGATCGACATGTATTGGTATATATTACAAGAAGTAAGGGCACGAGGCTTAATAAATGTTTAGCCTTCATAGGCAGCTATAATGTCTGCTGCATTGGTCAGCTCTGTGGCTTTGACCCAGGTGTCATGCTCAGGCCCGTAGCCTGCATATCGCACTAAATAGTATTTGACACCTCTAGTGAACTTATCCGAGAGTATATGTGATATCTCAAACAGTGGTTGCCCTTCTTCGGTGATCATCTGTGGCAGAGGCAAAGGTGCTTGGATCGAGTCATTGTACAACTCTAATTTGGAAACAGGCTGTACCGGATGAATACGGATATCAAGATTTCCGAAATCTAACTTGTATGCACGTCCATGGCTAAGCACTTTGGAGATGGTGAATGGCCCAATATATGGCTGCTTAAAGTGTCTGCCTGCCTCTGTCAAACCAGTCCATTGAATAAACTCGGTCCGTAAAAGAACTTTCTGCCCAACTGCAAACTGCTTAGGCATGTGAGTCTTATTGAATCTGGCTTGGCTAATTTCTGCTGCTCGGGAAATGTTGTCTACCGCGTTGGCATGAACAGCCGAGTACTGGTCAAAATGATCTCGAATAGCTCTTTGTATTGGAACAGGAGCTTCTGGCGGAATAGTGATAACCAGGTCATGAGGCGAAAGTGGTTGCGCCATCGAGTCGAGATAAAATGGTGAATAACCAGTTGATGCAGAAACGGTATTGTTAATTGCAAACTCCACCAAAGGCAACGTGTCCTCCCACGAATTGGCTGAAGTATCATTGCAACAACACCTGAGGATGAAAAAATACCATCTAATCAGTTTATAAACCAGAGGATGGTGAAATCAAATCATGAATCAACAATCTAAAAAGTACCTGAGGATATCCTCGATGAAGGCATGGCTCCTCTCATTGGCAGCATTAGACCGTGGATGGTGTGATGACGTCATGGACAATCTCGTACCAGTAGATTTCCACAGTGTCTGCCAGAATGTAGAGGTGAATCTGGGGTCTCGATCTGAGATGATGTTCCTCGGAAGACCATGGAGCTTGAAGATATGCTGCATATAGATAGAAGCAGTATGCTGAGCTGTCCAGGTCATGCTGAAGGGGATGAGATGACAGCGATGAGAGAATTGGCACATTACCACAAATATACTGTCGTGCCCATTAGTGGTGATAGGCAGGTCAGTGATCCAATCAAGAGATACATCTAGCCATTTTGTCTTAGGCACGGAATATCGTATATGTGCCTGACCATAAGGCTTGTGTCGCCTCGTTTTCTGGCGCTGACAAACGGGGCACTCCCGAATGTACTTGATGGCTGCCGTTGTCATTCCTGGCCAATAATACCGGCTACGCAGAAGATGAAGCATGCGATTTTTGCCTACATGACCAGAAATAGTGGCTGAGTGGCACTCATGAAGAAGAATGTGGCGAAGTTGTGTGATCTCACCGTCATCTGTGGGGACTTTAGCTGTTGGTGGAATGTACAGCTGTCTGCCATATATGGTCTTACGATAGATCAACCCCTGAATGAGCTCGAAGCTGTAGCTGCTGACTGACTGTGACGAAGTCGATGATGTCAGCTTAGCCAAAATAGTCTGTGCAAATGTGTCACGATCATACTCGGATATAATGATGTTGTGTAGCTGATGAGCTGATGAAGAAGATATAAGAGCAATGAATGTAGGATCTGCAGATGGAATGACCTCGCTGATGTCCATGTGCTGAAGACAATCAGTGAGTTCAAAAAGTGCAGAGATACGAGTGAGTGCATCTGCAACCTTATTCTTCTCGCCAGCAATGTGCTCTATACGGAAGTTGTACTCAGAGAGCTCATCCAACCACCGTGCCTGTTTGGGGCTCAGTGTGGATTTGGTCTGGAAATAAACCAGTGGCTGATGATCTGAGCGTACAATAGTCTCAGGAGCTCCCAACAAGATGTGGCGAAAGAATCGGAAGCCTTCTACAATGGCAAATAGCTCGATCTCAGGAATAGGCCAACGTCTCTGTGTATCGGATAGAGTGACGCTGTGATAGCCACATGGCTTCATACCTTTTCCTTGATCCTGGAGTATCACTTGACCAACGTGTGTGCCTGATCCATCGACCTCCATAATAGATGGCAGTTTCTGATCTGGAAGCTGTAGTACTGGAGCGTTACAGATGGCACTTTTGAGGTTATCAAATGCCTGCTGCTGCTCAGATTCCCAGACAAACTCTGCATTATCTTTAAGGAGACGATTGAGCGGCTCGGCAATCTTGGAGAACTTTGGTATGAATCTCCTGAATTGACCGACCATGCCCAAGAATGACCGAAGGGATGACTTGCCATCTTTAGCCATACGGCGTAGAGGCTGCTTTCCAACGGTAGGACCATAAGACACTGGAGGCTGAATTGCCATGACTGCTCGGATTCTGTCTTCGATGATGGATAGGCCTGCTTCAGAGATGTGATGTCCGATAAAGTCTATAGATCTGACGAACAACTCCACCTTGGAAGGCCTGATGTAGAACTGGTGATCTCTGCAACGCTGGAGGAACTGTCGAACATGCTTCACATGGCTGTCAAAATCTGGACTGTATACAATAGTGTCGTCCATGAATATGACAAGGAACTGGTCGATGAAGTCAAAGAATGCCCGGTTTCCTACACGAAGTGCTGTTGCAGGAGCATTGGTCAATCCGAAAGGCATAACTGTCCATTCATAAGAACCGTATCTTGTGCGAATAGCAGTTTTATGAATGTCGTCTGGATGAATGGGGATCTGGTGGAAAAACTGGTTGAAATCAAATCTACTGAACCAGCGTGCTCCCTTAAGCTGTTCAAGAAGGGTATCGTGGGGTGGCAACGGATATGTGTCCTTTATGGTGATATTGTTAAGGGCACGATAATCGCAACACATCCTCCACTTTCCCCCTGGCTTAGGAGCGAAGATGATTGGGCACCCATATGGTGATGATGATGGACGAAGGATACCCAACTCGACATATTTAATGATTTGCCGTTTGAGCTCCTCCATCATGGGTACTGGAATGGTACGTACTGGCTGTGATGGTGGCTTATGCCCAGGTTCAATGTTGATTCGATGATAACCACCTTCAAACCGTTCTGGCCTATGACCAGCTGGAAGATCCTCCTGGAATATGTCTGAAAAGTCTTCTCTCACTTGATCACGTGCTGCTGTGACCTCGGGGTCTTCCATAGTGGTGTCTGAGTCTGATGCTGCAAAGACCAGTTCACCGTCGACCTCTGAGAGAAAGAATGTCTCTTACCCATCTGTTGGCTGCAGCCAACATAAAGGCCCTTTATGTTGGCTGGAGCCAACATAAGCCTTGCTGACAATCCCGGGAGCTGTTGATACCGGATGGTACATTTCAGTAGCTCAAAATGAAGGCGGGGATGCTCTCTTTCACACACGCGTTACCAATATTGGGCCGCTCAAAATTATCGAAGATAATTTGGGTTAATATGCGAAAGAATGTACAATTTTGTGGATTTCCCAAGAAACTTTTGGTGTTTTCATAGCCATGTTACTTTGATCGATATTTTGAGGGTCAAGATGAACTCGGATGAAAGTTTTGACAAGACACTGCAGAAAGAGCAGCTCGAGAACTTGACAACATAGGTCTTCGATTTTTTAATGCCCTTCTCATGCCGCCCCTATTGCCCACATTTATTATGACCACTTATGTTGGCTGCAGCCAACATAAGGTGCATTTTGTCTTTTCGCGATCACGCCCTAGCTCTAGGGCACAATTATGCAAGCGTCCGTGGGTGCAATCAGGTATATCACGTATTGACAATTTTGTAAAGGTCTAGTAGCCCTTCAAACAACATTGCTTTCGAGCAATATGCATCATTAACCATGAGTTATATACTTCGGAACTTTGGGTTTTATGTTGGCTGCAGCCAACATAAAGATGGGTAAGAGACAAGAAGAGATAAGCTACGGCTTCTTCAGCCGAACCACTGGATCGAATGCGACGAAGGTGCTTCCTCATGGTGGTGGCGCTGACCAATTCCATTTCAGGAAGGTCATCTGAGTCTGGAGTCTGCTCAACTCTGGACAATACTGTGCGAATACTGGAGCCTGATGAATGCTTCCTAGTAATCGTCAGATTTTTGGTCTGAAAGTCAATGTGTGGATTCCTCCTCTCCAACCAATCTTGACCCAGAATGACAGTGAATGGTTTCATGTCAATGATGTAGAAATCTTCTGTATCCTTATACTTGCCCAGCGAAAATGTAGCTTTGGGAAGATAGGATGTGCATGGTAGTTGGCTTCCTCCTGCCAATCCCACTGAAAATGATGAAGAATCTGTGGGAGCTATACCAAGCTGAGCCGCGAATTGTCTGTTGATAAAAGACGATGTGGATCCTGGATCTACCAAAATGTGAGTACTCTGTCCATATACGTTCCCTTTGTACAACAACAGCTTCTTCTGTGATTTCAGCTGTGCTGTTTGAGACTGCATCTGTGCGATGTGCTCTGAGGGATTGTCCATCTGCTGAAACTGTAATGTCAGACTGGAAAGGACTTCTTCTGAGATACTCTCAACCCGGCCACTTGCTTCAGTGGCATCTTCAGGCTGATCTACCCTCGGGGTGCTCTCAACACCGGTACCTGTGCAGTACCCTGAGAGTTTCCCTGAGGAGCTGGAGCTGATGGAACTGGATCTGGAGTTGCAACTGCTGCATTGATGCTGTGCTGACTCTTCAGTTCATTGACCAAGGTGTTGATCGAATTGACGAGTTTGCCAGACCCATCCTTAGCACGCTGATTCTGCTGCTGCTGTCTCTGATTCGGGAAAGGATTCTGAGCTGGTGGCTTTCCTTTGATCTGTTTTCCATCATCGGTCTTGGTGGCATAACAATCCTTCTCGATGTGACCAGGACGACCACAACGATGGCAAGTCTTATTATTCTGTGATTTTCCTTTTCCTTTTCCTTTGCCCTTGCCTTTACCACCTTTTCCTTTATTCCGATTCTGATTGGAGTTCTGGCTGCCACTCTGATTCCGATTCCGATTTCTGTTGGATCTGTCATATGGCTTCTGGCCACGTCCTCTGTCCTTATCCTTCTTGGCTGGACCTCCAGATGACTGCTCCTTCTGACCCCGATAATGAAGGGTTTCTGATTGCTTTGAATGAATGACGTAGTTCAAATCAAGCAATACCTGTGTGGTTTCTTGCCACGACAGATTGTTCCTCTGCTCTTCTGTCAGGTATCTGAGCTGGAACTGTCTGCGGAGATCAGAATCCATACTGGTGACGAATCTGTCCTTTATTAACACATCATTTAAATCAACTGCTGCTAGAGAAGCCAGTGATGTAAATGTGCGCAAATAATCTGCAAAGGTTTGGGTTCCTTGAGTCAGTGCCATAAGATGTTTCTTGGCTACTGATCTCTTATGAGGATTACCAAATTGTCTGAGGAATGTCTGTCTGACCATCTCATAAGTGGTATATGGCTGTTTTGCCAAGACCTGGAAATAGTGTCTATCATTATTCTGTATGAGAGTAAGAAACACTGTGATCAAATCCTTATCATTGACACCTGGATAAGTGAACTGGAAATATCTGTCCACTGTATCCAACCAGACCTCTGCGTCCTGTCCTAATTTGAATTCCCTAGGTGGCGTCATTTTCACCTTGGGGACCAAACTGGGTGGAGATGGTGGAGCTGGTGCTGGTACTGAATCTGCATCTGGGTCTACAAAGACCATCGGAGGACTGTCTGCTGTATACTCTGCTTCTGGTGCCTGAGGCTCATTGGCAGGATCCTTGTACCGGCTCATATCTGGCTTCATGCGACTGATGTTGTCATAATAGCCTATATGGTCATATCTGGTTAGTGTATCGGCATAACCAGCGATCCACTTCGGGATTTTAAACCGACTGTATGCATCGTATGAACCGAGTATGTCGAAAAACCAAGTCGAATGATCTGGGTTGATATCAGGAATCTCATGCTCTTCCTCTTCGATAGTAACCATCTAAAACAAAACACAACACAAAAATACCTTCAGCTATTTGCCTAACTGAGTGTGTGTGATTTATATGTTATATGTGGTATATCGGTATGTTTACATACATGTATTATATTCGTTCATAATAATGAGGTAAGTATATATACATATCCACCTTCTTCCCCCCTCAAGGAAGTGTGTGATATAGTTTGGCTCTGGCCCACATTTTTTTTTAATTGACCCAAATTTTCTTTTGAAATTTTTCCTAAAGTCACCTAATTTTTTCCTCCCTTTTTGAAAAGGCCCCTAAATTTTCCTAATTTTTTTTCAATAATTAGCCGATGTCGCGGGCCCCATACACGCCCAAACCGGTTCGCTGAGACGCGGAGACGCTTGCCCTAGGCCCCTATTTCTTCTACAATCACCCAAATTGGCCTAAGAACCTATTTCATACTATTTTGTTCAGCTTGGCGGGGCCACTGGTGGAGTCCTCGGAACGCTTTCTTTTGAACTTGTCGAAAGCGTTAACAAGAGGAGGCAACGACTTGTTCCTGGCGTAAGCTAGCTCTAGCCGAGACCTCGGGCGACGAAGAGAGTCGTCGATATCGCTATCGCTCGGACCATCGGAGTCCTCCCCGTCAGCGCCATGCAGGTGGACAGGGCGCAAGCCTGTTTCACCATCGGAATCCTCTCCGGAAGAATCAGAATAAGCTGCTACGAGAGATAGGAAGGCATTCCGAATGCTGAGAACTCGTCTCAACGGATGGCCTCACTTTCACAATTTGACTGCCTTGAAGATACTTGAGAAGATCAGAGCTTGAATTGCGGCGGTAATGCGGTATCCGTCTGTGTCACGTCTCACGTCGACGTGTAAAGTATGGGAATGACAGCAGCCATCGCGATCGCGGAGACATATTCGATATCCCCCCCAGATTTTTCACCAATCCCGCCCATATTTTTAATCTATTTTTTAACATCTTCTAATCAAATTTTGACTTATTTTGAAGAACGCACCCAAATTTTGATCAAATTTTGAATTTTTTTTCAGGCCAAAAGCGCACCCAAATTTTTAATCAAATTTTGAAAAA
>LGRX02016858.1:0-12017 GCA_001247695.2 Cymbomonas tetramitiformis | reverse complement strand
AAGTTCCGAAGCATATTACTCATGGTCAATGGTACATATTGCTCCAAAGTAATGTTGTTTGAAGGGCTACTAGACCTTTAAAAAAATGTCAATACGTGGCATACCTTCTTACACCCATGGGGGGCTTGCATAATTGTGCCCTAGAGTTGGGGTATGATCGCGAAAATACAAAATGCTCATTATGTTGGCTGCAGCCAACATAAAAAAATTGTGCAATGTGAGCGGCATGAGAAGGGCATTGAAAAATCGGACACCTATGTTGTCAAGATCTCGAGCTGCTCTTTCTGGAGTGTCTTGTCAAAACTTTCATCCGAGTTCATCTTGACCCTCAAAATATCGATCGAAGTAACATGGGTATGTAAACACCCAAAAATCCTTGGAAATTTCACAAAATTTCACATTCTCTTGAATAGTAACCCAAATTCTCGCCGATGATTTCGAGCGTCCCAATGTTGTTAACGCATGTGTGAAAGAGAACATCCCCGCCGTCATTTTGAGCTCATAAAATGTACAATCCGATACCGACAGCTCCCGGCATTGTCAGCAAGGCTTATGTTGGCTCCAGCCAACATAAGGGGCCCTAATGTTGGCTATAAACAATGTGATGGGTACATAAAAATGCAAGTTCTAGGGGGTGGGGGGGGTATTTCTAGAACCCCGTCGCCTCCTATCAATCCTCGGAAGCTCCAGTGTTTGTGCTGCCTTTTTGGCCGACAGAGAAATTTTGGCTAGAGATTGTGGTGCCGGCTATAGAGGCCGGGTTGTTTGTAGTACTGGAATATATTCCAGTGGACAGTGAAGTGTTCACCTCCCCAAATGGGGTGAGAGGACTGAGGAAGGACTGTGGCCCCACTAGGTGGCCGGTGGTGCTAGTTGCCTGCCCAGTGGCAGCCCCAAAAGGGAAAGCATGGAAGAAAATTGGTCTGCAACTAACCATGGAAGTGGGTTGAGGGGCAATGCAGAGTATGCAATGCCCAAGGAGTGGCTGAAAGCCAGGTGGAACTTCATCCTGAGTGTTGCCGATGCAGACAACGCGAAGAAGAATCACACGACCAGCCAGAGAGCCTTTGTCAGATTTATTATGCTAGCTTTCGGAGAAGGACCGGTGGTACCGGTGTCAGATGAGGACCTCCTAGCAATGTTTTATGTATTTCAGTCACAGACTTGTAAAGTCTCCACCCTGAAGGGCTATACAGCCGGTGTGAGGAGACTGCATCTGGAAGCTAAGTTTGAGTGGGTGCCTGTTAGTCACCGATTTCCGGTAGCTCAGACTATGAGAGGCCTGAAGAGGCTGCTAGGAGTTGAAGTAAAACAGAAACTCCCAATTACACTGTTTATGCTGGCCAGAATGTATCAAGTAATGGATTTTAAACATTGTAACATGGTGACTTTGTGGGCAGCTATGTTGACTGCTTTGTTGTGCCTACTGAGAAAAAACAATGTCTGTGTAGGCAAAGTGGATGCCTTTAATGTTAGGCGGGTCCTTCGGAGAAAGGACCTTGTTATGTTGAAAGATACAGTGTGGGTGACACTGGTGTTCTCTAAAGTAATCCAGTTTGAGGAAAGAACACATAGAGTGGCCATGAGGGCCACAGGTGGAATGTTGTGCCCGAGACGGGCGCTGGACAAGTGTTTTGAGTTGACTCCGGCAGAGCCGGAAAGCCCGGCTTTCTTGTGGAAGTCAAAGGGCAAGACAGTGCCCATGACACACGGAGTGTTCGTGGGGGAGACGAAGAAGCTGATCCGGAGGATCGGCATTGACTCGAGTCATCAGTACTCGGGACATAGTTTTCGGAGAGGGAAAGCCACGGTGGCCTTCAACCTCGGGGTAGACCACCTATTGATTAAGTTGCAAGGAGACTGGGTCTCAAATGCATACCAGAGGTATGAGCAATTGACTGAGTCACGGAGGCTGGAGCTGCCAAAGAGGCTGGCTGCCAGAATGAGACAAGTAGAATACAAGTGGAAGTGCATGTGTAAGCACAAGTCTGGCAGCAAGTCACTTCGGCATTTGGGTAGCTGAAGCGCCAGCCGGTTGGGAGGAAGGAACTTGCAGAAGCCGCGAGGCCCTGCAGTTGGTCTGACTCTTCGGCAACCCCGGTTGTCATACCACCTCCCTAGAAGTACTCAAAGTTTGTGGTGAAACCAAAGGTGCTAATGAGCACCACCTCTGTCCCAGAAATTATCTCCCCGGGAAGTACTTGTGGAAATAATTGAGAAATTTATT
Organism: Cymbomonas tetramitiformis; assembly: GCA_001247695.2. NCBI lineage: Eukaryota > Viridiplantae > Chlorophyta > Pyramimonadophyceae > Pyramimonadales > Pyramimonadaceae > Cymbomonas > Cymbomonas tetramitiformis. The sequence goes on along the minus strand of LGRX02016858.1, from coordinate 9,790 downwards.
TCTAAATTATTTTGGAAGTACGGGGGAGAAATTTCTGCTTGCAAAAAATGAGCCCGAGGCTCGACGAGGACATGTGAATTTTTTTGTGGATTTTTTCTGAGGGATTTCTCAAGGCAGAGCCGAGAGGAATCTGTGGAGTCGACTTCTCTGTTGTTTGATTGGCTACGGTGTCACGGGGGGACCGTGGCAGTCGAGTCAGATCTGTGTTCGGGCAGAGCCAGAACACAGAGGTGCTTTCTGATTGGTTGATTGAGATCTGTGTTCATGCGGAGCATGCAACACAGATGGTGGAGAGGCTTGTCGTAGCCCGGGAAGATGAAGAGACTTTCGGAGCTTTTGAAATAAGCTGCGACAGTTCAATTCACTTCATTCTGCGAGAACTTCGGGCTCCGAGTCTACCAATTCAAAAAGTTCCCCACACCCGCCCGCCCGGGAGGAAGGAACTTGCAGAAGCCGTGAGGCCCTGCAGTTGGGCTGACTCTTCGGCAACCCCGGTTGTCATACCACCTCCCTAGAAGTACTCAAAGTTTGTGGTGAAACCAAAGGTGCTAATGAGCACCATCTCTCTCCCAGAAATTATCTCCCCGGGAAGTACTTGAGGTTTTAGTTCATACAAGAGAAGACATACGATAGACAGTCCAGACGTCCAGACTGCAGATGAGTGGCTACTACCCGGTGTTTCAATACTGTTACAAGTATCGAAGCAAAACGGATGTAACCGGCATTAAACTTGGTCATATAGGTCAAAGCACATCTTTAAAAATTCATTTATGACCCTTTTGAATTTCTGAAAACATGCATACATGCAATCATCAAGTTTAAGGTGGTCTACTTTGAGCGCGCTTTCGGGGGGTAAAATGCCAGAAAATAAATTATTTTGCTCAATACTGTTACAAGTATTGAACATTAGAACCCTTGAGAGACCCTCATGCGAGGCCTTGGAGTTCAAACCAACCATCATGTTTCGATATTGGATAGTATTGAAGATATCTAGCAAGTCACTTGCGTTATTGATATGAATTAGGGCCCGCTCGGTGATGGAACATGACCCACACCCGCCAAAAATACGTAATTCGCCTTTTTTAGGGACGAAAATTATTGAATTGCCTCCGCGCAAACGTGTGCCATAAGCACTTAAGTCATGGTATGATGGCCACGAAGCCTTCTAAAATTCGATATATATGTATACTTGGTCAGTTTAATTGCTCATGGCCTATCCATAGTCATAGGATGCAGTAATGGTGTCATTCATATTGTCAGGTGTGGTGGCATGTAAGCGCCCAAATATGCCATTTCCACCCGCACCCGCACCCAAACCCAAACCAGCCATAACTTCCTCGATACTTGGAACCATGTGACCTATAAAGTGTTATATTACATCCATATGCCTCACAGGACACTCTAATATGAATATCCGGCATATTAATGGAGGCAAACACCCAAAAGTCCAGCCAGGATCAATTACAGCTCATCTGCTAGACCCACTCACACGCTAAATTCTCCCAAAATTATTTCCCGCTGCATGATGCTACAAAATTAGTTTCTCGTAGTCGGATATACTATTTTGAATCATATTTGGGCGATGCACGGCGCTTGAGCACCCGTTGGATTGATTACGGCCATGCTACTTGTGTATGCGTACTGGTACTCAGTCTATCAGGCCCTAGCATCTCGTCCCCGACACTCAATCGTGCACCTCCAATATCAACCATGCCCAACTCGATACGTCTCGTAGTCCGAATTATCATATCAAATCATGCCCTTGCGATATATGGCGCTAGGGCGCCCGTTGGGGTGATTCCTAGCATGCTACTTGCGTACGCGTACACCTGTGCCGACTGTGAGGTCTTAGCGCATGTTCGACACTCAACCATGCATCCCCGACAACGTATAGGCCCCGTTCAATGCTGGTTATAGTCAAAAATATCATTTTGAATCATATTTGGGCGATGCACGGTGCTTGGGCACCCATTGGAACGATTACGAGCATGCTACTTGTGTATGCGTATTGGTACTCAGTCTACCAGGCCCTAGCATCTCGTCCCCGACACTCAATCGTGCACCTCCAATATCAACCATGCCCAACTCGATACGTCTCGTACTCCGGATTATCATATCAAATCACGCCCTTGCGATATATGGCGCTAGGGCGCCCGTTGGGGTGATTCCTAGCATGCTACTTGCGTACGCGTACACCTGTGCCGACTGTGAGGTCTTAGCGCATGTTCAACACTCAACGATGCATCCCCGACAACGTATAGGCCCCTTCAATGCTGGTTATAGTCAAAAATATCATTTTGAATCATATTTGGGCGATGCACGGTGCTTGGGCACCCATTGGAACGATTACGAGCATGCTATCTACTTGTATCACGTTGGATCGCTTGGAATATATCAGGTTATGCACATGGCATATATGGATGCATTCGTCGCATCTTTATGGAACCAATTACCAGATGCTAACGGGCCGTATGACCTAAACATGATTGGGTATCGTGTATACCTTCAATTTGCATGCTTACGCGCGAGATTCGGCGGTGTGGTGGGTTTCTAAAAAATTATTGAAAATATCATGCCAATTGACAGACCTTTGTGAATTGGGCAATCAAGAAAATCACTACCCCTATGGCATTATGCATTTATTCAGAAGCCTACAAGTGAAATATCGACCAATGGCGCATATGGTAACTAAATTTGGTCATAATTGTGCCCGGATATGCGGGGTAGCACCAGTGGACCACCGGGGATGCCTGAAAAAAATTATTGAAATTCAATACTTGTAACAGTATTGAATACGATTTCAATACTGTTACAAGTATCGGCGGGCAGTAGCCATGAGTGTCCACGCGAGCGGAGGGTAGAGACGTACAGTACCGCGAGCGGAGGTAGAGACTACTGTAGAGAGTTGATCATCATACATCAACATGTTTAACATTTTTACAGCATACTGTTGAACTGGTCGCTCGTGCATCGCGATTAGTATTTGTGTCCACGAGAAGTACTTTCGTTGGAAGAGGAGTAACACGCGAGAGACGTAACAGCAATTGCCTCATGGGTCTCCTCTCCGATATCCAACGTCGATATCCTTGGCTCGGTGGATATTCGACAGCCCCGGTCTGCTTTTTATTCTCGAAACATATCCTCGTGACGCACGTGTCGGTGGAATGGCTTGCCCGTCTTGCGCCGATGCTGAACAGGCAGGCTCCACAGTTTGTCTCAACTTCGGACACGTCGCCTCTCTACTGGGACTCGATATATGCAACCCGCGGATCCATGTTCGCGGATTTTCTAACTATACTTTGGTTATTTCATTTTGGTCAGGGCAATCTATCTCTGCCCACCGAATCTGCTTTCGCTTGCCGTAAACTCTATTGTTACTTCATGTAAACGCTGGGACTACTATTTGTTATTTCTTGTCCAGCGGAGTCAAGTGCAACGTTGCAACTCCATCGCGGGATGATACTTAAGGACCTATTAGGACAGTTGCTTCACTTTGTTGATTTGAAGTTGTAACGCAAAACTGATCCTTGAGTTTGTCGGGGCCACTTCAGCACGGATATGCCGACTCTCAACTCGTGCCTGGGCTTGCAGGTAGAAGGTTCCTTGAAGTGATTTTCGTGAATCGCTATACCGGGACCTGGCAAAGAAATTCAGGGACAGAGACAATCTATTACTCGCTGTGGGGCCTGTTGAATGGTATCTCAGCTTCGAAGATATACATCAACGAGCATGGTGTACCATCGTCAATCTTTGTCTCGATGGGTGCTATCCTGTTCTTCTTCGGACAGGTACGCGCTATTGATTCCACCCTAGCTGTGGACCACTGTAACTGCACAGCTTATCCAATTGGGAAACGTCTAACTGTTGAAGGATCAAGTTGCATACCTATTGCGTTTGGAGAAAGCACCGGGTCGATATTCAGGGAACGCTGGACTCAACGTACGGCACAGAGATGTGTCCTAGAAAGTTGCATGCTTCTGGGAGCAGTAACTTTATTGTTTATCCCGGAAGACCTTTGCAACGTGCGTTCGGAGATATTCGCTGTCCTGCAAAAGGACTGAACCAACTCATGTTGCAACAGTGAAAACAAAGCGTTTGATTGGCTAGGTTTGCGTGACAAAGCTGTCCTTTCGAACACGTGCACGTGTGTGCCAAAAGTCCTCTGAGTGGACCTTTGCTTCGACGGAGATAAAAGAGATAGACGCGATCTTAATCCACTTCTTTGAGCTCGGGTTTTAATCTAAACCTCCCCGAGCCCTCAATGAGCATCCCAAAACACACGGCACCACGACTTTACGGGAAGATGTGAAGTCTTTAACTCTTTCAAATGAAATAGGAGCTGAGCTGATTTCGTACGATCCGGAGGAATACGCTGCCCTTTGTTCTGTTGCACATCCAGCTCGGACAGCGTCGAAGGCTTTCATCATATAATTATATAATAATAATATACGATGAGCTATTATATGACAACGATCCTATCACTACACTACATCACGGCCAGATTATTGGCTGGGAAAAAATGATTCCCGCAAGACTTTTGGTTATTGGTCATCCAGACCACAGGCTAACATGACCTGGAAGCTATCTTCCTGGAATCGTAAAATGTTTATAAATATATATGGTATTTTGTCTATTGTACGATTCGTTATACTCATGGCAAAATGTTATGTTATGAGGACTGAGAGTGTCACTCGACTGTCACAAGAGAGGGAAATCAGATTTCAACTTGAATTGTCCAGTGTGCCACACACTCATACGCGTGAATATACGTCGCGTGCGTCACGCACGAGTCATTGTCAAAATTCTTCCCAAAAATGACCAATGTCAAAATCTTCCCAAATGGCTCAAAAATTCTTCCCCAAAAAGACTTTTTCCTAGAATTATGATAGGATCATCTTGTATAAGATATATTTTGCAAGATACGTGCATTAAACGAGATAGGTCTACACCTGGCTAGGGCTGCGACACATGTTTGCAAGAGTATTTTGGGACCTTTATGCTGCATTGAAAAAGCGAATGAACATTGAAATATGTGCATACAAAATACATCCAAGTGAGTGGTATTCGCTGTATTCCATGTTAGACTAAATGCCACCCGCCCGCCGCACTTTACGAGTAACTTATGTGGCAGAGGGATGATGAGATTGATGTAATGTGTATTGCATCACACAGAAATAATTGCCGGAAAATCTATGTGAAAAGATGCCTAATAAATGGCATTCTTAATCGATTAAAATCGCTATGTAACATGCAAAGAGGAATGTGCTGATGTCTGCAAGGCAGCTGACCGGTAGTACACTATATGGCCCCTGACAGTTTCCGGGTATCTGTGACAGCGTGTGCCAACTATTGTCTTGACTGATCGCGTCCCGACCGTAGTCAGTAGGTATACCATTCCAGGTTTTAGGACTTCGCATCGGTATCAATTATCACTTGTGATTATTTCTATCTCACTGAAACTGTCTGAGTTCTGATATATTTATTTACCCGTTTCGGGATATACTACCAGGTAATGAACCCATTCCACGCTATTTTCCACCGATTATGGCCATGATTCTTTGGCTAACGTTGGCCATTAGAGGTAGGCAGTGCCATGGGTCGCTCGTACGAATTTCAAGAGGACTCTATGGGACGAGCTGCAGAGAAATTCGGCCGCGGGGTATACTTGACTTGGCGGTTGCTATGATTTCCTTTTGCATTGTGCGTCTTGAGACCTTCGTATGGAATTTGCATACCCATGCGCCAGTGTGATCGCGGACATGGCCCTTGACGACATCTCGTTTTCTCGTTACAGCGTACCGACGGTATGACCATATCTGTGGCGTCCTACATTGTCGGCACGCGTCCTGGGCTGCATCTGCTGACTGCTCAGTCACAGTACGCGTGCCTCTACTGCTGCAATGTACTGTATTGGAGCTGCCCCTTGCCCCGCCAAAGCTACACTCGGCAAACGGCATATGCACACCTACAAATCCGAGTCTGGGCAAGCTGTATATGTGCAGTACCCCGAGCGCTACTACATCAACTATAATATATGAGTTACATTTGAACGAGAACATTGAGGACGTGGCAGCAGTACTGGATCATGTGTCAGCGTCTGCGACGCGCGAGAGGACATCGAGGATTCCATCAATATCGGCCACGTTGAAAACCTGCCTTAGACATCATCAGTTGCAGAAGATTGTGTGGATCCGATTGCTAGCGTTGACAGCGTGCCCTTGGGAAGCCTTCCCGAGTCTTCTGATCGTCTGATAAGCAGGTGGACCTTGCCAAACGGGGATAGAATCAGCACAGCGGAACTGCAATATACTCAAACCCCAGTGTTCGCTTGGATGGTTCACACCTCTGGGGGGAGTTGTACTAGGGGGCAAATAGTACAACAAAACGTGACAGTATGTTAGTAAGACCCTTCTATGATGAATGCCGGTGTGACTGTACGAGAGTCACGAAGGAATGGCAGATCCTGAGTCGCGTGCATGCGTGATGTTGAATGCAGATTCACATAAAGTGTCAGAAATAAAAGAGATTATGCTGGAAACAGCTCAAATATGCAGTGGGAATCCGATGCCGACGGCAAACAAACAGATCGCGATAACCTTGAATAAAGACAATATATACTAGTCTGTGACACTAGCTAGGACCACCGAGGATGATACACTGAATATGACAATGACTGCACGAACAGGTCATACTCGCATTTCAGCAGACGATTATGAGAGCTGGCCCGATCAGAAGTATGTGTCACTGACATGCAGCTGCCTGATGGCACATCTAGATGATAACATAATCTAGTCTGGTCAGCTCATGGGTGTTTAGTTAGGCGTAACAATTATTTTAGAATAGAAAAGGGTTCATTTTAGAATAGAAGTAGTACTGCGGTTATTTTAGAATGGAAATAATAAAATTTTCGAGCTCTCTAATTTTATTTTCGCGAACCCCCGAAATAATACCCCCAAAAAAAATGCTTTCTCTTCCATTTTATATATTAAGCGAAAACTAGCCCCTCCTTCGGGGGGAGGGAGCTTCGCCCCCTCCCCGACGTGTCAGAACATATCGATTCGCGATGTTCGATCTGCTGAAATCAAAAATGCGAAATGCAAAATCTAAAATCATTTACGAATGCAAAATCTGAAATGCGAAATACAAAATGCAAGATCTGAAATGCCAAATGTGAAATGCAAAATGTCAATTCTGAAATCTGAAATCCGAAATGCGAAATGCAAAATCTAAAATCGAACATGGATCGGAAACCACGCGCGGGGAATAGGTCCCTATCGTATGTTCCTCGATGGCCTCGAAATTCGGCACGCGGCACGCATATATCAATTTAGGGGCATACATGCCATCGGTAGTGACCATATTCTATACCCGCCGATGATGGGGTACGGGGAGTGTCCGATGCAGGCGTGTGCAAGACCTGCAGGTAGGCTTGAGAGCACCATACGCGGGGAGTAGGTCCCTATCGAATGTTCATCGATGGCCTCGAAATTCGACACGCGGCACGCATATATCAACTTAGGCGCACATATGCCATCGGTAGTGACCATATACCCGCCGATGATGGGGTACGGGGAGTGTCCGATGTAGGCGTGTGCAAGACCTACAGGTAGGCTTGAGAGCACCATACGCGGGGAATAGGTCCCTATCGAGTGTTCCTCCCCTAGGTTTGGCATGCGGCAATTTCGCGAATCCTCTCCAAAAATACCCCCCTCCCCAAACCCCTGACTCCCCCTCATCGTTACACCTCCCTTCCTCCCCCCAACCCACCCTCTCTTTCTCCCCCCTCCGTCCCCTCCACACGGAGCCCCCCCCACCCCCTTGCTTTTCCGCCATAATGTAGAGTGACGAATTTATATATATTTAAAAAATGGAAGAGAAAGCAATTTTCTTTTTGGGGGAGGGGTATTTTTCGGGGGGTTCGCGAAAATAAAATTAGAGAATCAAAATTGTAGGGAGCTCGAAAATTTTATTATTTCTATTCTAAAATAACCGCAATACTACTTCTATTCTAAAATGAGCCCTTTTCTATTCTAAAATAATGATATTTTGGTTTAGTTCCTCAAGCTGAAGGATGGTAGAGCTCAGTGGCTTTTGTTTAGTAATCCTATACCTCCAGCGCAGTTATAAAAGATTAAGGATTGATATACAGTTTTGCTACGCACGAAGTGTGCCAACAATAACTCGCATATGCATATTTATTTCAAGCGTGCATGGCGCACCCATACTGGGCACCTCATGGTATAAGCGCGCATCACGGACATTTGTGCTCGTATTTGCGGTATATGCGCGCATTCGTGTAAGCATGACCACACGTGGACACTTGCATGCCCTGTGTATCTATGTTGAGAAGACTTCTTACGGTAAGTAAGTTGTGGGGTGATGGTAGGCACAGAGGTGTGACCAGGAAGGCATACAGGGGGAAAAAAAGGAAAGTCGAGTAAAATAAAGGTTTGCAAAATATTTGGAGGGCTCGAAACAAAGCATGGCGTGGAGGAGCAGTCAGGGGATGTGGGACAGTGAAGGAGGGTATGGAAGGGCAATCGGGGGGTGTGGGGTAGTAACGGGGCGTACAGAGGCGCTGTTATTGGGTAGGGGGAGGGAGAACGGGATCGGTACGGAAAGGCACTCAAGGGGGAGGGGCATATGTAAGATGGAGCACATGTTAACAAAATACCAGTGAGCCCAGATGCACAACATGTGTTGATATGTATGTACCTTACTTTTTTTTGGCGTGATATTGGTGTTCCATCTAAGCTGTCTGAGATATTTCCCAGCTGTCAGTAAATCATATTATTAGAGAAAAAGTGGGCAAGGTCGTCAAGGCATCCATGGGCACAGTTTGTCTCGATGTTTCTTGTCAATATGTAGTAAATCTTGTCCTCCACCCAAGAAAATAAGCACTTCCAAGAGAGCCTGAGTTGTAGTAATCAGCCTTTAAAGTTGTGCATGCTTGATTCTGGAAGCACCAGCTTGTCTCCTATGCGGATTTGATTTACGTCTTTGATGGATGGATTAGCCCGGATGATTTCGTCAATGGGCACTTGATATTTCTTCCCTAGTCTGTACAGTGTGTCTCCTTCGTGGACTGTGCCATGTGCTCGAGATGACTTCTTCAAAGCGCGGACCCCAACCATGATGCCCGCTACAAAGCAAATCACGAACCCAAATATTGCCTTCCCAGGCAAACCCCTGGACAACAAGCAAGATCACGGCTCAATATCGCCCGCAGATTCCGGGATGAGAATCCTGGGTGCTCAAGACACGAAGAACATATTCCAGCAAGGCAAGACGGTATGACTGCATACAATCACACGAAACACTCCTGTAATCAAGGATGGGAAAATCCAAAGAACATTATACATTAAGCTTGCATGAGAAAGTATAACATACTGAGGTGTAAACTTGTAAGGATTCTGACATCTTATCACAGTGAGGGACATACCTGCCGTCGCTACCATCCGTTTTGTTGAACATTTTGAGAGCGTTTCGTAGAGACCTACCACGACCATATCTTCCATAATTACACAGATGAACAGGATCACTGGTTTCCAGCAAGTGAAAAGTTTCATAACAATCTATGCTGAGGATAGCAGTTGCGATTTGTTGCAAAGCGATGGATTATCAGTAATCCCCACTGAACTTCAATACACTGTCTTTCAATAAGCTTGTGGAAAAGCAAACATCAATGACACTAGTGGATTTGTAATGCAGGCGTGGCAAGGAGTTTCAAGGGACGACACGCTGATTGTGTTGGGATTGGCCTGGCAAGGAGTTTCAAGGGACGACACGC
>LGRX02016857.1:35084-49116 GCA_001247695.2 Cymbomonas tetramitiformis | reverse complement strand
GTTTCAAACAATGGGAAAAAAACGTAAACGGTGCTTTACATCGAAAGTATCAGGTTAAGCTCACGGTTTCTATTCTTGATACGGAAACTGGTGACTCACTCGCACACTTCGTAGACGACTACGGAAATAATCAAAGTGAGATCGCTCAGATACTTTCAGCAGGAACAGGTTCAGCAAACCAGGCCATCACTTTAGGACAGTCCGTTCTAAACTTTGAGAACCAAGTTCAGTTCTATAACGGATTACGGTTGTGTCGCAAAGCCAACGAAGACGCCCACGCTATTTTGAAGTTGAAGCGTGAGGCCGATGATCGCAAGTTGCACACCGCCAGGTTGGCACGCACTCAAGGCTATATTTCCGAAGAAGACGCTGCAGCGATGAGTAAAGTTGCAGCAGAAAAAGAAGAACTGGCTAACTTTCGCCTAAAACAAGCTGAAGAGGAAATAAAAACCCTCAAACAAGCGGAAGAAATCCGTCTCTTAAAAGAGCAATTGACCGCACAGCAAGGTGGGATTGGCGGGGTCCTACGGAACACCGGGGCCCTTATTCAGGAGGGCCTTGACCGTGCTACGAAACGCAAACGCGGAGCCGACAACGAGATAGAAGCAGCATAGGCAATTGAAACATACACGAAACACTTCTTGTATTACAATAGCTATTATTATTTAATAGTTGTATGCTATGTCTACTTCTTTTGTGCTAAGTTAGCTTGTCTAATGCGTTCTTTCTCCTTGTCAAAAGGAGGGGGAACGTCCTCGCCAAGTTTCACAAAGTGTCCGAGGTAATCCGTGCACTCATCGCACAATATTAAGTCCTTGTCTTCGAAACCTTTAATGTCAAAAACGTGAATACTGCCTTTCGCATTACCTTTGTTGAAATAACAACAAAAGTAGCATACTTTCATTTCACACTCCCAGCACGTCATCGCGTCGCCCCCATCGGGTAGCTTGGGCGATTCCGCGGAGAGGTGTCGGCAGAAGGGATCGCGGGGTGGTGGGGTAGGGATAAGTAAGTTGCTATCGTCCTCATCCGTTTCCGATTCCGGTTTGCATCGGTCGATAAAAATAGTTTCAGCAACTTTTGCTTTTTCCTTTAGTTTGTTTCGTGTTTTCATAGTGGTTTGAAGTGTGCGAAAGTTACCGCGGACTTTAGGTTTTATTCTAACTCTAACTTCAACTCTAACTCTGACTTTAACTCTGACTGTATATGTCATACTGTCATACGGTCATGAAAAAATAAAAAAATTAGAAAATGTAAAACGGTGTATAAACGAAATTATTAACATTATTTTCTTTCATTCTAATTTTAACTCTAACTCTAACTCTAACTCTAACTCTAACTCTTACTTTAACTCTGACTTTAACTTTTCTAAAATAAAATTTAAACATCAATATTTTCTTTTGCTATTTCAAAATATTTCTTATCAATTTCGATACCTATATAGTTACGTTTTAGATTTTTACATGCTAAACCTGAATTTCCAATACCCATACAACAATCCAATACATTATCGTAAGCATTAGAGTAAGATTTAATTATCCATTCGAACAAATCGTACGGTTTACTACAAGGATGTTTGCTTTTGTAATTTCCATTCGAAAATTTGATAACACTTCTTGGAAATCTTTTTCCATCTTTACAAATGGTTGGTGTTCTATCGGTGTAATGAGTGTATAATTCTGTCCGAGGACCTTGACCTTGTCTTACATAGGGTTTGTGACCTTCAATCATTATTGGATTATATGTTGGTAAATGTTTGTAAAAGACATATATCATTTCATGACTTCTCAAAGGCATTTGATTTGCATGATAAAAGCCTAATGACATCGTTTTCTCATATACGATATCATATCGAAACATCTTCTTATTACTTTCAATAATGCTATGTCCAAATTTAGTGGTAGTAGTAAAGATATAGGCTGAATTTCTTTTACCTATTCTCATTAATTCAATCTATAATTTATCTAAATCGAAAGGAATCTTGTCCCAAGAACAATTTGTTTGATTGTATGGTAAATCACAAATGAAAAGGTCTATTGAATTTCTTGGAATGTTAGGGAAAATGGTAAAACAATCATCGTTGTGTAAACTTATCATTACTTTAGTTTCTTTTAAAAAAATAATAAACAAACTATACATATATCTTTAATGAAAATTGTAAAAGTGAAAGATATGAACATCGATGTGCCAAATGGAAGTGCTTTCAATATCAAAACCGGACCGAACATGTTAAAAGCTCATCAAAATTCAATTTTCATAGGCAAAAGAGGAAGCGGGAAATCAGTTGCGGTGACTAACTATCTTAAAATGTTGAAAAAAGAAGGGTCATTACATCGAATATTTGTAATAAGTCCTACATTTAATTCAAACAAAAAATTAATGAAATCATTAGATATCGACTCCGAAGATGTGTACGAACCCGACGATGGTGCAAATGTTATCAATGATATTATTCAAAAAGCCGAAGAAGAAAGAGATACATATTTGAAATATCATGAAGACTTGAAAAAATGGAATTTGTTGATGGAAAAATTAAATAATAGAAATATCTTTATCGATGATATCGACCCAGAATTATTGTTAGAATTTTTGACATCAGACGGTTTCGAAAAACCCGTCCATAAATATAATGGTGAACGACCTATATTGGCTGTTTTTGTCGATGATTGTCAATCAACGAATTTGTTTCGAACTCCTAAATTTCTGAATTTTATCACAAGACATCGACATATAGCTGATTTTGAAACCGGTGGTGCGTTAGGCGTATCATGCTTTATTTGCATTCAGAATTTCCAATCTCAGTTTGGAGGCTGTCCAAGAGCGGTGAAGAATAATGCAACTTCTTTAGGAGTATTTAAAATGAAAGACAAGAAAGAAATACAAGAAATATTCGAATCATGTTCCGGAGAAATCGATGAAAAGACTTTCTATGAAGTATATGCACATGCTATTAATGAACCACATTCATTTCTATTAATCGATTTACATAAGAAAGACAATCATCCATCGATGTTTCGAAAACGATATTCTGAATTCATAATTCCTGAAAAAATAAATCATAACTTATGAAGAAAACATCTTGTGAACGGTGTATAGCTATTTCAAAAAGTAGTGGAAATCAATGTAGAAACATGACTTGTAAATATAGTCCTTATTGTTATGTTCATAGAGTAGTAGATATAAAGGAAAGTAGTATTCCAAATTCAGGTCTTGGAGTATATGCCAAAGAAGACTTGAAAAAAGATAAGTTAGTTGGTCGATACACCGTCGGCACGCAACGATTGACAATGAATGAATTACCTCCATTGAATCGAAGAACACATATTTGGAAAAAGAATAATAATCTGTTTTATGATGCATCGAAAACAAATTCAGTGGCCGGTAAGTTTAATGATTGTACCCCTCAAAGTGCCAAAAGAATCAAATGCAAAAATAATGCTAAAATAAATTTTGTAGGAAATGTTCGATTAACATCAAATGTAAAAAAGAAGCAAGAGATATTTGTTTCTTATGGGAAAGACTATTGGAAAGATAAATGATACAAATATTCTTTCAAAATTCTGGAAACAATGATTTGAATGTTTTATAAAAATGAGGGTCTGAATTCAAAACGTCATGATAAGTCGGAGGTGCTGCGTTTGGCTTTCCTTCCGTTTTTGAAACTTTGTCTTTCTTTTTTGATTTTTTGATAATCACTTGAGGTTGATGTTCATCGTCACTTGAACTACCCGAAGTTTCACTATCAGATTCCACAACAATCACAGGTTTCTTTTTTGATTTTTTAGCATATTTTTTGTCGATGATTTCGGGTTCTGATTTTTTTTCGAATTTTTCAGGAATTTCAGGTTCTTTTATCGATGATTTTATTTTATTTTGAGCAGCCTCCAATACTTTTTTGTTTTCTAATTCCTTAGCAAGTTTGATATCCTTTTTGGCTTCAGAATTCTTTCTTCTTGTTTCCATAGCTTTTAATCGAGCAACTTTTAATCGTTCTAAAGTAGCCTCATCAGTAATTTTTTCACCTTTCTTGAAACCCATATTAGAATACACAAGAAAATAATTTTCTAATCATTACTTATCATTTCTATTAATTTTTAATGACTTTGATTTAAATTCTGACTTTAACTCTAACTTTAACTTTTACTCTAACTCTTACTCTTACTCTAACTCTAACTCTAACTCTTACTCTAACTCTAACTCTAACTCTTACTCTTACTTTAACTCTAACTGGAAAATAAAATCAGTTTAATGTATAATGTTTGAAATAAATACGTGTGATGTCTTTCAATTTGGGACAATTATCGTTGCTTTGATTCATGCTATAGGGTATAATATGAGACGGTCTCGATGTAAGCAATTAGATTGTCTTTGTATAAAGTGCGAAAGAGATATCATGAATTCAAAAGAATTAAGTATTGATAAAAATGTGTTTGAATCTGCTTAAAGATTATAAGTTCTATATTATAACAATGAGTGAAATTAATTCACATTCTCCTAAGTATATGAAGGTTACTTCTAAGAATGGAAAGGTGTATTATAAAAAGCCTTTAGATATGAATAGAAGAGACAAAGGGAAATATTATGAAGCCAACAAACCATTGTTACAAAAGAATCTAACCTTAGACCGAATTTTGTTAAATAAAAATGTCGGTGTTTCAACGATGGAAAAGCATGGTATTGATAAAGTAAAAATTGTTGAAATATTCTCCAATAAAATCAAAAAAAATCCTGAAGACTTTGAAAAATATATGGAAATTCAAAACAAATTTTTGGAAAGATTAAATGTAACAAAAACCACCTAAAGAATACGTTACAATTCAGTAATAAGAAATATATCATATAATAATAATGCCTCCGAAAAAGTCTAATGATAAAGACAAAAAAGATGAAAAAGGCAAAGCTCCATTGACCAAAGCAAAGAAAACCAATCTTAAAAAAGTTAAAAACCATAGGGTTGGAATTTTAGGGGCATCAAGTTCGAGACAATTTACAAAGGAACAATGGATTAAGATAAATCAGATTGAAAAGAAAAAAATAGATAAAGAATTTACCAAAGAAAATAAACAACAAAAATTACAATCAGAAATGAAAAATTTTGAAAAAGAAAATGAAGATTTATTAGTTATTAGTGATTTGCTTTCTCGGCAAGAATATGAAGAACTATTTACGGACAAAGACGTGACAAAGGATTTTGTCGATAAAGGTGGAAATTCCGGAGTATCTATGAAAATAAAATTTAATAGATTTCTTAGTAATCCTTTGGATTATTGGATGAATTTAATTAATAAAAAAATTGACCAAGCTTCGGAAGATGTAAAACATTTTCAGTTTGGTGTAAACTTTCAAGACGGTTCTTCAGAATTTTTAAGTGCAAAAAATGAAATAGAATTTTATAAAAAATTAGAAGGAATGATTCAGTCCGGAGATGATAGAGGGGCTGTGAATTTCATCACAATTTCTTTATTAAATTTCAAAAAAATTAATGGAAAGGGCCAACCATTGTCGGTGCCAAAATCTGTGGAGGAATTGAAACAAAAAAAGAGTTGCATTACCGTCAAGGATGAACAATGTTTTGCTAAATCTTGCATAATTATGAATTACAAAGATAAAAAAGACAATGAAGAAATAACATACAAAGTCTACAATCATATTTGCAACAATCATAGAAATCGTTTAACAAAAGAAGGAATCGATTTGATGAGAGAATTAGGATTTGATTCACAAGACGGTATAGGATTTGATGACATTCATGTATTTGAAGAGAAATTCGATAAAAATATCACAATTCATGGAATGACTGATTTGGGTTGTACAATAATGTATCCGCCAAGTAAAGAAGGTTTGCCCGACAGACCGGAATGGAATTTTGTTTATTATCATTTAAATTCAAGTATTGGACACTACGAACCAATAACAAAAATCGAAGCATTTTATGGAATAGCCGACCGACCAAGGTGTTTTAAATGTAAAAGTAAATTGTGTGACTTTTCAAAAAAGGGAACCAAACCATTTATTGATTGGAAGAAAGCCATATACTGTGAAGATTGTAATATAAAATTTCCAAATCAGAAATGTTATGATTTACACAAAAATGGGACAGCTTGTCAACATTTCCATAGGTGCAAAGGTGAGTGTAAAAAGGTTTACGATATAAGAAAAGAACAAGAACACATTTGTGGACATGAATTTTGTCCAAATTGTAAATTATATTGTGACGTGAGAGAGCATCAATGTTACATTACACCAAAGAAACCAAAAGATGTTGTTGATGAAAGTAAAATAGGATTTTTTGATTTTGAAGCATACAATGAAACAAAGCACGAAGTGAATCTGAGTGTTACACAATATTCAAACGGACAATCATTTATTCACAACAATATTGAAGAAGTTTGCAAATTTTTATTTGCTAATAAACACAAAGGATTTACTTTTATAGCACATAATGGTAGTAAGTATGATTATGTACTTATCATAGAATACATAATAACAACGATGGATGAAATTCCTGAAACGGTACAAAATGGTGGTAAAATAATGTATCTAAAATATCAAAACGTGACATTAATGGACAGCTATCTACATTTAACAAGTCCATTGAGTAAATTCTCAAAAATATTCGATTTAAAAGGTGAGAAGAAAGGTTTTTTCCCTCACAAGTTTAATACCCCTGAAAATAAAAATTATGTCGGCGAAATTCCCGATATATCATTTTATGGTTATAATCAAATGAAAGAGGATAGCCGAAATGAATTTTTGGAGTGGCATAAACAAATGACAAACGATGAATATATATTTGATATGCAAAAAGAAATATTAGATTATTGTCAAAGTGATGTAAGAATTTTACGATTAGGATGGATGGAATATAGAAAGAAAATTTTAGAAATTACAAATGAAGAAATTGACCCCACAGCCTATTTAACGATTGCATCATTGACACAAACAATTCATAGATATTTGCATATGCCTGAAAATTCCATAGCTATTTTGAATAGTGTCATTAAAGGAAAACAACAATAAAAAATAGGTGACATTTGGTTGGAATATGTAAAACATACAAATAAAATTGATAACTTAATCAAAGAATATAAAATTCCTCATTTCCATTTTGGAAACAATGAAAGGCACAAATATGTTGATGGTTATGACCCTGAAACAAATACTATATATGAATTTCTTGGAGATTATTGGCATGGAAATCCAGAAACAAATTGTAAGAATATGTTTAGAAAAAATTATACCACAAATAAAACATTTTATCAACTGTACGATGAGACCAAAAAAAGATTGGAAAAAATTCGAAGTCTTGGATACAACATAGAAATTATGTGGGAAAGTGATTTTAAAGAATTACAAAAAAATTACCAAAATTTTATCGATTTCGTAAATAGTTATAACACACCTATCGTGTTCAGAGATGCATTATTTGGTGGGAGAACAGACCCCAAAAGATTGTATTATAAATGTAAAAAAGGAGAAACCATTAGGTATGTAGATTTCACAAGCTTGTATCCTTATGTCTTGAAATATTGTAAATTTCCATTAGGTCATCCTACAAAAATATATCAAGAAATTGATTTGAAAGGAGTCACTGATATTGAACAATTCTTTGGAGTTATAAAATGCACCATGATTCCACCAAATGATTTGGAAATGGCAGTTTTACCATTGAGGACCTTGGGACAGTCTAAAATGGAGAAATTGACTTTTCCTTTGACAAAAATGACTGGAACGTGGTGCACGGAAGAAGTAAAATTATCGTTGAAAAAAGGATACACAATTGAAAAAATACATCAGATTGTCCACTGGGAAAATACATCTTATACTATTTTTGAAAGTTTTATTAATACTTTTTTAAAAATAAAACAAGAGGCAAACGATTATCCTGAGTGGGTACAAAGCGAAAAAGACAAAGATTTGTATATTAAAAAATATTTTGAAAAGGAAGGTATATTATTAGAAAAAGATAAAATAAATAAAAATGAAGGATTGAGAACTATTGATAAATTATTTCTCAACAACTTGTGGGGTAGATATTGTTTGAAACCAAATAAAAGACAAAACAAATTCATGAATAGTGCTGAAGTTTATGATATTTTATCAGATTCAAGAAATGACAATGTTCTAATTCAGCCAATAAAAAACAAAACTGGTGATGTTAAATATCAAGTTGGTTTTAATGTATTAAGTGAATATTCTGAAACGAACTGTACCGTCAATGAAGTTATTGGGGTTTTTACAACTGCACATGCAAGAATAAAATTATACAATTTAATGGACGATGTAGGATTCAACAAAGTTTTATATCACGATACCGACTCAGTGGTATACGTTGAAGATGCACCAAATAAACAAGCATTCAACATTATGGACGATGTAGGATTTGGTAAAGTTCTATCTCATGATATTGACTCGGTGATATACATCGAAAATGAAACAAACAAACAAGTATACACAGAACAACTTGGTGATTATCTTGGAGAATTGACTGACGAGCTATACAATGATAAGAAAAAAATATATAAGAAATGTATTGAATTTGTATCGACCGCACCTAAATCATATTCGTTGAAATTTGTTGATGGAACAACGATGACTAAGGTAAAAGGATTTCCATTAAATTATGAAAATTCTCAAAGTATCAATCATGAAGAAATTAAAGATATCATTTTATACAATCACGAAAAAATTGTGGAATTAAAATACGACGTTCTTAGAAAACCAAGAAAATTTGACGAAAACAAACATTATGCAGCTCTTGGTATAGAAACACGAACCGAAACGAAATCATTTTCATTGAATTATGATAAAGCATATATTCAGTGGGAAACATTTAATATCCTACCTTGCTTGGGGACATAAAGATATTCCTTTATAATAATGAGCAAGTCAATCACTGAAAAACAAATACAAGACTTTTATTTAGACCCCGAAATAGGATTAAGTGCTGTATCACCATTCACGGCCAAATTAAAATCTCTTGGCTATAAGGTCACACAAAAACAAGTTAAGGAAGCCATCGAAGCAACTGAAGTCAATCAAACATTTTCTCAAAAAAAGAAAATCAATAGAAAAGAATTATTTCCTATTTACGGTAAAGACCCTAACAAGAATTATGTTCAGACTGATTTAGCATTTATTCCTCAATTCAAAAAACAAAATAGAGGCTACTCCGTTATATTGACGGCTATCAATATCAATACACGAAAGGCTTATGCATATCCATTAAAATCAAAAACTGTAAAAGACAAAAATAACAAAAACATTGATTCTGCTGAAGGAATAATTTTTGCTTTTAAAAAGTTAATAAAAGATTCAAAAATGAATGTATTGACTACGGACAATGGTGTAGAATTTACAAATAAATCTATGAAAAAATTATTAAAGGACAACAATATTGAGCATTATTTAAATGAAACCGAAGACCATACTACTATGGGTATGATAGAAAGATTCAATAGAACATTAAAATTGAAATTTAAAAAAATAAAAAAAATAAAGACACCGTAAACTGGATTGATTATTTGGATTCTGTTGTCAAAAATTATAATAGTACACAAAATTCTGCAAATATCGATAAATCAACTCCTGATAATATGAACCTAACAAAGACCATTAGAAATATTTTATTGAAAAGGAATAAATTGACTAAGCTTCTTGAAAAAATAGATATAAAACCGGGTGATAAAGTTAGGATTAAAATTTAAACTAAAACGTTTGATAAAGAATCTCAACGATGGTCGACAAAAATATATAAAGTAAAATCTATGAAAGGATTGAGTTATATCATCGAAGACGGTAAAGAAACTTTGGCACGTCGATATAAACCACGAGAATTATTGGAAGTCCAATGTAACAATTCTAATAATAAGAAATCCAGTGATGAACCTACAGTTTCTGAATTAGTTTCTAAACAAAATAAAAAAGAAAGAACTCTTAGGAAAGAAGGTGTCTCATCTTCTAATCGAATATCTAAAAGGACAAGAAGTCAAAATAAAAATAATAAAGATAATGAAACGGAAATTGATTTACGATGATTTTATCGATTGTATTATATATATTGTTATGGTTAGAGCTAATCAAACACAGGCTCAACGAAGGCTGAATAATAATGTTTATTGTGGATATAAAGACCCTGCACCCGCAGGTCGTCCGCTTGGAAATAAAATTCAATGTAAAGCTCGTCATCAATTAAGGCGGTATGGAAGAATTTTAAGACCACCTCATCCAGCGGATAGACAACAAAATAGACGAAACAATTAATATATATGTAATATTATAAAATATATGCGAAAGATATTGACTGATGATATTGTCAAACAATATTGTCTAAACGAATTAGGCTTTAGAAATGCTGCATCTAATAAATCAATATTTCAAGGATATTCTAAATTAGCTTCTAACAATTATGCTATGACCGCTCCTTCTCAAAATAGTGTTGAATTCTATACTTCTATTTCTCAAAGTCCTTTGATAAATTCAGTTGATTTGATTCAAAATTTGAAAAGAAGTGATGTCAATGTTTTTGTTCCGGAAAAATATACAAGAGCGGACAATTTACAAAGGTTTGCTGATTTAAGTGAATCTGATGTAGAAACTCCAAGAAGTTATGTATCACCTGATTTGGAACATGATGACGATGTTAAATATCTAGAAAGTTTGTCACCAACTCCAATAAATCAAGGAGAATCTGGACCTTCCGGAATAATTATTCCAAATCCTATGTTATTACAAGCTTCATCTCCGTTTAACACACCCCAAAATCAAGGTGAATCTGGACGAAGAACCCCTTTAGTAAGACAAGCATTATTCAATTCAGCTAAAAAAGATTCCCTTAGCCCTGCACGTTTAGATATTGATGATGACGATTAGTGGTGTGGAAATTATAGAAGAAGAAGCAAGTCCGCAAATGTATACAAGAGGACAACGTGCAAGTAGAGCTAATCAACCATAAAAATATATATATTAATATATACACATTTATGACTCGTGCTGAATGGAACGAAACATTAAAAAAATGTGCCAAAGAATATCATTTCAAAAAAGGCACGAAACCTCGTAAAAAATATTCCAAAAAGAAAAAGTTAATTAAATCTGCAAATATTCAATCACCACAAGTGACATCACGACCTATTGCAAATTTACCAACAAATAATAACAATCGAGGACCTGCAAGATTTCCTTTTAATTTAATTGTGTGAAGTTAACTCCAACTCCAACTCCAACTCCAACTCCAACTCCAACTCCAACTCCAACTCCAACTCTAACTACGACTTGTTTTTTTAGAATTTACTTTTATTATATTTAGAATTTACTTTTTTCTATTTCGTTATTTACATTATGTTATGATTCTCATTTACATTTATTTTTATAGAAATATTATAAAATCTAACTCTAACTCCAACTCTAACTTTAACTCTAACTTTAACTAAGATTCATATAATATTTTTATATTTTACTCGGCTACAATCGTAGATTGTTTCTATTTTTATTTTTCATAGAAATATTATAAAATCTAACTCTAACTCTAACTCTAACTTTAACTCTGACTCTGACTTTGACTTATTTTGTAATGATTTATTTTTATTATTTTTTATTCTTCAGAATTTACTACAAATTTACTATTATTTTCTAAAGATTAGTTATAATTCTAACTCTAACCCTAACTCTAACTCTAACTCTGACCAGTACTCAGTAGTATACTACTGATAGGGTTTTTGGGCTGGGGTAGGGTTTTTTGGGACAGGGTTTGGCGGGGGCTATACTCAGTAGTATACTACTATTTTGACTGATGATATTGTTAGACAATATTGTTTAAATGAATCAGGGTTTAAAAATGCTGCATCAAATAAATCAATTTTTAAAGGGTATTCTAATTTAGCATCAAAAAATTATTCAATGACTGCACCTTCTCAGAATTCTGTGGACTTTTATAATTCAATTTCACAAACTTCATTTATAAATCCATCTGATTTGATTCAAAATTTAAAACGAAATGATGTTAATGTTTTTGTCCCGGAAAATTATACGAGAGCGGACAATTTACAAAGGTTTGCAGATTTAAGTGAAGCTGATGTAGAAACTCCAATAAGAACTCCTATATCACCTGAATCTGAATTTGAAGAAGAAGAAGATTTTTTGAATGAATTAGAAACTAATCAGTTAAATTTAAGATTAAACAGTTTACAAAAAGATATACGAATTTCACCATCACCATTAAATACTCCAGAAAATCAAAACGAGTCAGGTAGTTCTAGAAGAACCGTTGTCAATCCTGTATTTCAACAAGCTTTATTCAATGCAGCTATGAAAAATCAAGAAGACGATAATGATACGAGTGGTGTTCAATATATGGGTTTGGAAATGAGTCCTATTCAAACAAGAGGACAACGTGCAAATAAAGGTAAACAATTATAAATAATAATATATCATATTATATAAATGACGCGAGCTGAATGGAATGAAACATTAAAGAAATGTGCAAAAGAATATCATTCTAAAAAAGGTACACAGCCTAGAAAAAGATATTCAAAGAAATCTAGCAAAAATAGATCTATGAAACAAAGTCCTCAGCCTCAAGTAGTTTCAAAACCTATTGTAAATCGTCCAATAAATCAAAGAGGTGCTCGCTTTCCTTTTGGTCTTGTAATATAAATTTGTGTATTCATAAAAAAGACTCTTTTATTTTCAAAAGACTTTTTTATAATGAGCGAGTAAATGTTTGTATATACTTTAATAATATATTTTTACTTATTGTAAATTTATTGTACATTTCTTAAAAGACTCTTTTATTTTCAAAAGACTTTTTTATAATGAGTGTTGGTATATATTTGTATAACATATTTTTACTTATTGCAAATTTATTGTACATTATTCAAAAGACTCTTTTTATTTTTAAACGACTTTTTTATAATAAGTGAATGTTGGTATATATTTGTATAACATATTTTTACTTATTGCAAATTTATTGTACATTATTCAAAAGACTCATTTTATTTTTGAAAGACTTTTTTATAATGAGTAATGCATATTAGAAAATATTTTTTGTAACGAAAATTTTCCACTTAAAGAGTAAGACGTCAAAAGGTAGAACAAGTCACAATGACTACACCACTAATGAAAGAAATTCAAGATATTTGTGAAAATCTTTCTTCCAACAATTCTTTGAATATTATTCCTAAATTTCATATAAGAATTCCTAAATATGATCATAGTAATTTTAAAAAGGAGTTTGCTACTAAAGGACCGAAAAGTTGCTCATTTTGCTATAAAAGTTTAGAGAAAATGCAAGCTTGTAGTGGTTGTAAATTACATTATTATTGTTCAAAAGAATGTCAAAAAAAACATTGGAAGAACCATAAAAATATTTGCAATTTGCTCAAGAAAGATGTATCTTTTAAAGAATCTTTTAAAAAATCAATTACCAAAAAAGTTATGTTTGCTTTAGAAGTACATAAAAAAATATATGATAATTCACAAATAGAAGATCAAGAAATTTGGTACTTGGAAAGTATAGAAGAGTATTTTGAATACTTAAATGTGTTAAAAATGGATGTCGAGTATCACAAACAAAAATTAGATGAGGGGTTTCAAGTTTATTATAATATGCATAATATTGGAATATTTTTTAATAAAACTTCCATACAATAACTTAAGAACAATTTATAATATATATATGTAATAATATACATCATTTATATAATTTATTTAAGAACTTATTTAAATTTATTTTAGAACTTATTTCAATCTTATTTTGTTACACATTTATTTACGTAATTTATTTATCATTTATTACGTAATTATTTATTGTATATTTATTGTATATTTCCTTGTCATTTTACTTGTCATTTTCTTGTCATTTTACTTGTCATTTTTCTTGTCATTTACTTGTCATTTTTCTTGTCATTTTCCCTTGTCATTTCCTTGTATGACTTATGACATATATGACATAGGGTTATGACATATGTCATAGGGTTTTCATAGGGTTTTTATAGTGATAAAAAAGCGTGCCCTATAGTCGGTGCCTTACTAC
>LGRX02016857.1:0-34820 GCA_001247695.2 Cymbomonas tetramitiformis | reverse complement strand
GGGACTTGGGGCCAGTCGAGACTGGGAAGGTGGGGGGTGGGGGGGACTTGGGACTTTATTTCAAATCCTCGATTCAGGTTTTCACTCCGTATTTTGAAAATTACTTTTCTATAATACATTTCTCATTATACGAGCGCGCGTCGATATTTCGGTCGTTGCGAAGATTAAGTATGTGCGGCGGGTGGTAATTTCAGAATTGAGAATACCGTTTGTACATCATAACCCGGGAATCACGGCCCCCGGACTCTCTGTACCCGCTACTACATTCCCCTTCGCTTGGTTCATCTCATGTAAATCAACCCACGTGATCCAGCGTATTGAAGTGCAAGCGGGAGATTTCTGCTCATCAATTGCATTATTAGACCCTAAACAGTCGCAAGACTACCAGATTCGCCAGTTTTTGAGTCTGACGCTGCTCAAGATGGTCACCTCTCCTGCTTTGGAGCCCAGCAGACGCCTATACTTATTTGTATGTGTACTCGTTTTCTCGTGTACATCGACGATCGACGCCTGCCCTCCCTCACGACAAGTTTTAGTGTATAATCGTGTAGATAAAGCAGGGAGCACAAGCATGCATACTATTTTGCAGGCACGTCCCAACTGCCATATCGCTATACATCTTCTCTCACAGCAAAAGTTGATAAGCGCAACCCCAAGATGCGACAGAACTAGTGTAAACAGATATTACGCCGCTGTAATCTCAGAGTGTGCTGTATCGAGGATTACCTTTCTAACCTTGTTTACAATATTTTTTTTGGCAGGCTTTGTCAAGGCTTAATAAGTTTCACTATGCTCGTGTCAACGTTCGCGGCATGTTTCAGAACATACGAACAGAGGCAAGAGCCATTGCAGCTCTCCGTCGTCCAGCTGTTCATGTTAACCATCAGCACTTCATACACCCCAGGGACATACAGAGGTTCGCGAGGATCGAGGCCAAGTGTGTTAAGTACATTAATATGGTAGGTTAATCTATTCATTTGCCTTAGTGTTACCCAGTGCGGGAGAAGGTTTCTATCCTCCGTTTTAAAAGCCAGGAACAAATGCTATATAGCAGTTATAATCGTACCAGGCTTAAGTCTTGAATCGTTGAGAGCACGCTGTATCCATCTTGAGGAAGGAGCTTGTTTGAAAAATAATATCTGTTGCTTGGCACGCGCCCCGTGCTATGTAAGATGCTTCCGCAAAGTGCACTGTTTCACCACAATGGGAAGGTTGTTTCACTTTATACCTAGCGTTCTTCGTTCCTAACCGTCTGGGTGGGGGTGGTATGGAGCGTGATTATGAAGGTTCGCGAACCCATAGAGAGGGCACGTTCAAATTTCGACTTCATGAGGAGACTACGAGAGCGAACTTCCGACGCGTGTAATTGTCGGGGGCGCTTGTATGATCGCTGTATCGAGGAAGCAAAGATTCAGAATTGTACCAAAAACTTAAACTTGCCCAGGTAAGCACCACAGGATTGAGATATCGTCAGTCAGTTGCTCTTCTGTTGTACTCTTGGCCGTGTAGCGTCCTTGCAGTCACCTTTCTGACGCGGGACCTTTTTTGATGCACAGTGTTGCAGCATACTTCTTGGGACACAAAGCATATGCTTCGTATTCCCGTGAGAGAGACTCCGGCAGCAGCTGTACTCACCAACGTCAACTCGAAGCTGTAGAGATGATGAAAACCACAATTAAGGATCACTATACTTTCGTCGGAACGCTAGAGAACTTCGTAAACAGCATTGAAAGGTTAGAGAGTCTGCTGCCTGCGTTCTTTGCACAAGCTTCCACAGTATCCAGGACTTTGCGCCCTCAAAACACAGCGAAGTTGAAATCCAATGTGTCGCAGACTGCACGTGAACTCCTCTCTTCGAATATGTGCAACTTGGCGGATATTAGCCTGTACGACTGGATACACAAACGGGCAAAAGGCTTGTGAAAAACTGCAAATGACTACGACTCAGCACATGCAGTGTCTGCAGTGGTTGAGGTTTTGGGTCATACTAGTATTTTAGTGGATTGGACTGAGATAAAGGTTATGTTAGTTGTTATTTCACACCTAAAGACTATATGACTCATGAAGCATGTGCCACTGGGATGGCAGGGAAACATATACAGAAAGGAAATGAACGGCTTGTTGCTGAAAATAGTATAGGAAAGTGTTTACTCGCTCAGCTTGTTTTATAAGAAGATCCTCCCTGGTGAGGATCCAAAATACAAACATTTGCTAACAGTGATACAGTACCCTTACCAGCTGCTACTCCCTACCATGGCATGATATTGGTCAGTGGTTGTCTGAGAAATCTTGCGTGAGCTGTATACCTGTAGATTTTGAGGATATATAGAAAATGTAAAGCACATGTACCTAACTATAATTTAACCTTGTAAAAGCCATCAAGTTATCTAGCTGACAAGTGGTTGGCAGAATTTCGGGATGACTTGTATGTGTTTGCCTCCATCGGGTAAGAAAAATGCTAGAAATTTTCACAGAGAACCCCTTAGTGTTGTCCGATTCCACTTTTTGAAAATATTCTGTATCCATTGACTGACGAGAACCTGTGGGGAAGCAACTATCAGCCATGACCGTACCACCAGAGCTGCTGGATGAGTGAGATGGAGAAACACTTCCCTGCGCAGGAATCCTTTGTAGGAAGGATGACAGAGGAGGGAGCAGGGGATGGCAGACGAGTAAAAATACCCGGAGCAACTTTTCCTGCACCACCAGTGCCAGCTGAATTCGTATTTACTTGCAGCTCACTACCTGTTACAATCAGTAGTAAAGAACCAACTTTAGGGCATGCTCTTTAATCACTAGAAAAATCCTATAAACCCCTATGACATATGTCATAACCCTATGAAATATACGTCATCAGTCATACAAGAAAATTATAAGAGGAATGATGAGACAGGGCATAATAATACACATGCGAAGTTACAGTATCATCCGAAATCAGATCCTATATATCATGTCGTAGTGATTATGAGCAAATACCGGTGTTAGAACAAAAATGTTTTTCAATCGTAACCAAGTTCCCGAGGAACTCGAGTTTCACTGTTATATAGCAGAGGCTGCATTCATGATCGGAGTGATATGTATATACGTTCACCGAAAAAAAATTCCCCCACCTCAAAAAACCCTAGGGTTGGGGAAAAGTAGTATAGTACCGATTATAGCCTGCCCCCAAAACCCTAAAAACAATAGTAGTTAAGTACCGATTATAGCCCACCACCAAATAAGTAACTAATAAATACAAGAAATAATTACGTAATAAATTGAGAATAAATTACGTGATTAAATGTGTATACAATAAAAAATAAAAAATAAATCTACAATAAAAATAATAATAATAAATGTAAAATAAAAACAAAATATAAAAGATAAAGATAAAAAATTGTAAGTAAATGAAAAGTAAATTAATTAAGTTCTCAATATATATACATGTTAATTGTTCTTAAATCATTTATCCAAATTCCCACCATATGTTTCCTTTATTTGTTTTCCAACCCATTTTTCCTATTTTCATTTTACCTTCACCTTTATGGTCTTGTACCCAATAATAAGCATTCAAGAAACATAAGCTTGGTAAAGAATATTTGTTCTTTTTTACTTGAGTTCTTGTACTAATTCCATTTTTTTCATTATCTTTTTCAAATTTTTTGATAACATCAAAAACATTGATGCAAGCATCTTTTAATTCATCACCTTCATATTTTTCATAATATCTTGTTTTGTCACTTATATTACGAAACATAAAAATAAAATCTTCATTCATTATCGGAGTTGGGTCATAAATAGAACCATCCTTACGTTCAATCCAACAATGTAAGTCTAATATATTCATGGTTGCTTGTTTACCCTACTAAGTTACACTCTTTAAGTGGATTTTATTTTTTGAGGTTTTTTGTCCCCCTGAAAAAACCGAAGAAGTTACGGGTTTGGAGAATGAGGAGTCAATTTCAAGAAAAATCTAATAACATCGTTAGAAAAATTTTCAAACAACGAAGAAATTCTAAGCTCCAAACCATTCTTTCCAAGTAAATTTGAAGATGCAACTAATGTATCTCTCCTCGCTTCGCTAGTAAAGAAACCTAAACCTTCACAAATCAAAACATAGTTGTCTACAATTTTATTATTCACATCTGAATCAGCGTGTTGAATTTTGAAATTAGCTTGTTGAGTACCTGTTTCATTACCTGCTAGCTGAAATATACACATTACACCAAAAGTATTTGAAGGAAATTCCAATATTCGAATACCTTGACCAGCTTTAGGCTGTATTCTCGGAAAATTTGACAAATTAAGATTTTCGTATTGTAAAGTTTTTGTTGTTAACTTATTGCATTCTATATCATTACATTCTATATCATTGCAACCTATTATATCACCTTTCGTATTAATTCTGAAAAATTAAGTTGCACTACCATCAGGTTTTTTTTGAAAATTTATAAAATATATAGTTTTAGCATTTAGTATGTCCACGGCTGAGGTATTCAAACCAATAAATGAATTACCTGATACTTTTGTTCCAAATAAATCAATGTTAGTTTTGTTATTTGTAGTATTGTTTATTTCTCCATTGACTCTTGCATTTCCATTTACTAACAAACCGGAAGTTGTATTTACTTGCAGTTCACTGCCTGTAACAATTATAAGACTATTATCAGTTCCATCCTTTAGTTCAATTTGTGCAGTTCCACTATTTAAAACATTTTTCAAATATCGGAAGTTTATAATTGAAGTATTCAAAACGTCTCTGCCGTATAGATTGTTTACGTATACGTTACCAACTGTCCTTTCTATATCATTACCACCGGGTAGGTTTTGCCACTTAGTAGACCCCCCAGTTGGAGCATTTTCATTTACCGTATTACATTGTATATTTTTACAAACAATATCATTTCCAAAAGAAGACATATAATATATTATAATATTACAATTTAAAATCAGGTTTAATCCAAACCAATAATCCTGAACCCGGAGTTGTTACAACTTTACTTTCCATACACACACCGATAATTCCAACATTATTTGTAGTGATTTGTGAAGCATTAACTGAACCTCCCGGAGCACAACCTAACATTTGACCTTTAACATAACTTCCATCAATAGCTTTGCAAGTTGTGAAACCTTTTGTACAAACGAAACAAGAATTTCCGGTTGTTGCATTTTGAACACAAACTCCAATAGGCATACAATTTTGATTAGATTGACTTGCCGAAGCTTCATATATTTTTACACCATTTACATCTGAAAAATCATCAGAAAATTGAACAATATCTCCAGCATTTATTGTAGCTCCGGTATTATTTACAAAAGTGAATACATCACCTGTATGAGGAACCGGACTTGTGGGTAATGTTGCCGTATATGCATTTGTCAAACCTGTCAAAGGAATTCCTGAGGTCGTCAATGATGATGTTGGCGTTGTATATGCCCAGTCTATGCTACTTACAAGTCGTATAGCACTACAATCCAAATCTCCGCTTAAATTAATGTTATTTCCAGAATTACCGACAGCTAAAACTTGACTTAATGAACCAATACTTCCAGAATTTATTGCACCGGTTCTAACTTCATTTGATGCAGAATCATAATATAATTGTAAACTTTCAGAGCTAACATCTGGACTTGCTCGGATAGGTCTAATATAACATGAATTATTTACCCCAGCAAGTAGTATGATGTAGCGTTTACGGACAGAATTTTCCCCCACCACAAAAACCCTAGGGCTGCGCCCTAGGGTTGGGGTAAAATCCAATCCCCAAACCCTACAACATTCTACTATCCTCCAAACCCTAGGATGACGTGTCAATTTTCCGGTGAGCTTCCGGTGAATTATCCGGTTGAGCTTTCCGGCGAAATAAATATAAATATAATACATTTTGAAATCAAATTTCACTTCCTATAATTTCTTTTGAATTATCTATTTCGCCTATTTTGTTGTCTATCGGCAGGATGAGGCGCTCTTAAAATCCTACCGAAACGTCTCAATTGACCAATAGCCTTACATTGTACTTTATTTCCAAACGGTCGACCTGAAGGTGGTGGGTCCTTGTACCCACAGTAAATTCTATTATTCCGTCTTCGTTGTACTTGCGTTTGATTTGCCCTTACCATAATAATATAATATATAATATAATATTTATCGTAAAAGTAAATATAAATATGATAGATTAGAACATATATTGGTATTTTAATCACTATCACTTGCATCACTATCACTTGCATCACTATCACTTGCATCACTGTCAAATTCTTCTTCATTATACAGTCTTACAATTTGTTCCCACTCGTGTTTTTTTAATCTATATTTTTTAATTGTTTCACTTTTGATAACATTAATGTTTTGTGCTTTTTCAATTTTTTTCCAGGTTTCTTCGTAGTCATTATTTATTACAAAGTAAATCGTTCGTAGCTTTTCTGGACAATTATCGAATGTTACATCATCAAGCCAACAAGTACATCTTACATCAAAATTTGAATTACAATAACATTTCTCTCTTAAACGGAACGGCAATTTTTGGTCAATAATTTCCTCAAACACATATTTCATTGCCAATTTATGCTTTCTCTTGTAAATTTCTGCTTGCAGTACTTCTTGCATATCAATAAGGTAAGATAAGGTAAGGCAAGGTAAGTTTTTATTCATTTCAAGTAGATTAGCCATTATTGTTATAATCATATAAGTCGGTGTCTTAAAGTTAAAAACACAAACTAACTTAAAAAATAAATATTATAACTTAATTTAATAAAATGATTTCGGTAGTTAAATATAATAATTTTGATATTGAAAAATTGAGTATTGAAAATGTTGATTTTACAAAAATAAAAAGTAAATCTAAACCATATAAGTTTATAAGTATTCAATATGATCAAAAGCCGTTATACTTAGAAACACCAAAAATGCATTGTCCATTTGGACTTTACAACTTTGAAGGGAGTGACCGGTATAATATTTCGTTTAATTTAGTTGAAGATATGGAAAATATTATATTAGCTATAGAGGATAAAATTGTCAATCATATTTATGAAAATCAAATAAGATATTTTTCCAAAGATACTTTCAAACTTTCAAGCTTGAAAGAACTTTTTAATAGTTCGATTAAAATAAATCAAAATCAAAATTATTCAAATTTATTTAAATGTCAATTAGACAATGGGGACTCAAATTCATATAATAAAACATCTGGAGAAGAAATAGAAATTACAAAAGAGAACACAATGAATACAAAAATACAATCTATTATTAGAATTCCTGGATTTTATATAATGAATAAAATGTATGGTATTTCATATAAAATTGATCAAATGCTTTTAGATAAAAATAATATTACAAATGAAAAAATATTTCTATTCACTGATGATATATAATAAAGAAGTAAATGAGTAAATTAATAACCGAGAAACAAATACAAGATTTCTATATAGACCCGGAAATAGGCTTATCAAATATAAGTTCATTCACATCAAAATCAAAAGCAAAAGGTTATAAAGTTACACAGAAACAAGTAAAAGAGGCGGTCGAAAAGAAGTAGTATGATGTAGCGTTTAGCGACAAAATTTTTCCCCAACCAACAAACCCTAGGCTGCGCCTAGGGTTGGGAAAAAATCTTATCGCCAAACCCTACAACATCCTACTGCCTACGTGTCAAACCCTATGATGACGTGTCAATTCCGGTGAGATTCCGGTGAATTAGCCGGTGAGCTTTCCGGTGAAAATAAATATGAATTAAAAGCAAAAGTTTAAATTTAAAGATTTTAGTACGTTAAGATATTAGAAATTGTTATGGCAGAAATTAAAGAAATCATCGAGAATTTTAAAATCAAGGCAAATGAACATGTCAAAAAGCATGCTTTCCCTTCATTTGAAGAAGTGAATAAAAATATTGTTCAAGTTTTAGAAAAATCTGTTTACAACCGTGAAGCATTATTTGTTATGTATTCAGAATTTGGACCGACAACATATTTGTGTATGAAAGCTATTTATGAAAATCTTACAAATGAAGAATATATTAGAAATATAGGAAAGTCTTTGAATGAACAAGGAGGGTTTACCACAATGCACTCGGTATATTATCTTATATGCAATTTTACTCCAATTAGTAATTTTGAATTTAAAAAATGGTGGTTATCTAACCTTAATGAAGCTTGGGATGGTATAGGTACATGGATTGGAAAATAAATATAAATATGATAAAATTAGAAATCAATTTTGTCATTAATTTGATTTTACTTTGCAACTCCTATAATTTTAATACTTATCATTACTACGCCGTCTACATTTCCTCTATAAATTTCATCATCTATTGTCAAGTCGTATGTGTCTTTTGTTTTCAAGATGGTGCAATTAGGGCTAACATTTGTATGCCATCGATGGTACCCATGGTTTACTATATGCTCGTGAATTTTATCATGCATGGATTTTTCTATTTTAATAATTTTTGTTTTTATAGTGGTTGTTATATTGAATAAACAACGATCCATCCATCGTTGTGCTCAATAAGTTCCGTAGTTGTATAAGGAACTATACATGGTTTTATGAACTTAATTTCACAAATTAAGTAAGTTGACTTTTCTTCATTCTCAAATTGATTTTTTAAAAGATCACATAATTTCAAATATTCTTCATTTGTTAGCTTGCTTTTCACATCATCAACCAAGTCTTGAATTCCATGAAGATTAGAAGTAGAAGCCATTGTGAGTATATACCGTTGGGAGTCGGTGTCTTAAAGTTAAAAACATAAACTAACTTAAAAAATAAATATTATAACTTAATTTATAATATGATTTCGGTAGTTAAGTATAATGATTTTGATATTGAAAAATTGAGTATTGAAAATGTTGATTTTACAAAATTAAAAAATAAATCAAAACCATACAAGTTTATAAGTATTTATTATGATCAAAAACCGTTGTACTTAGAAACACCGAAACTGCATTGTCCATTTGGAGTGAACAACTTTGAAGGTAGTGACCGCTATAATATCTCGTTTAATTTAGTTCAAGATATGGAAAATATTATTTTAGCTATAGAGGATAAAATTGTAAATCATATTTATGAAAATCAAATAAAATATTTTTCCAAAAATACTTTTAAACTTTCAAACTTGAAAGAACTTTTCAATAGCTCAATCAAAGTAAATCAAAATAAAAATTATTCAAATTTATTTAAATGTCAAATAGATAACGCGGATAGTGATTTATATGACCGCAAAACTGGGGAAGATTTGCAGATTACAAAAGAGAATACAATGAATACAAAAATACAATCAATTATTAGAATTCCCGGCTTTTATATAATGAATAAGATGTATGGTATTTCATATAAAATTGATCAAATGCTTTTAGATAAAAACAATGAAACAAAAGAAAAAATATTTTTATTCACTGATGATATATAATATATGAGTAAATCTATTACGGAGAAACAAATACAAGATTTCTATTTAGACCCTGAAATTGGTTTATCTAATATAAATTCTTTTACATCCAAATTAAAAGCAAAGGGTTACAAAGTTACACAAAAAGAAGTCAAGGAAGCAATTGAAAAAACTGAGGTTAATCAAACTTTTTCTCAAAAAAAGAAAATAAATAAAGAAGAATTATTTCCAATATATGGAAAAGATCCAAACAAAAATTATATCCAAGTTGATCTCGCTTTCATTCCAAAATTAAAAAAGCAAAACAAAGGTTTTGCTGTGATATTAACGGGAATTAATATAAATACGAGAAAGGGATATGCTTATGCATTAAAATCGAAAACTATAAAAGATAAAAATAATAAAAATATAGAATCTGCTGAAGGTGTCATACCGGCAATGAGAAAACTAATAAAGGATTCCAAAATGAATGTTTTGACAACTGATAATGGTAGTGAATTTGTAAATAAAGCTATGAAGAAACTTTTGGAAGATAACAATATTGATCATTATTTGAACGAGCCTGAAGACCATAGTACAATGGGTATGATTGAGAGATTTAATAGAACATTAAAATATAAATTAGAACTTTATTTTAAAAGTAAAGATACCGTCAATTGGATAAATCAATTAGATAATATTGTTAAGAATTATAATGAAACTAAAAATGTAGGAAATATAGATAAGTCTCCGCCTAATGATATGAATGAAGATAGAATACTTAGAAATATTTTATTGAAAAGAAATATATTAACTAAAATACTTTCTAAAATTGATATAAAACCTGGTGACAAAGTTAGAATTAAAATTAAAACTAAAACTTTTAATAAAGAAACTCAACGTTGGAGTACCAAAATTTATAAAGTTAAAAGAATGGAAGGTTTGTCTTATGTAATAGAAGACGGTAATGAAACTTTAGCTAGAAAATATAAACCACGAGAATTATTAGAAGTAAAAGGAAATGTTTCGAATAAGAATAAAAATATAAATAAAGATGAACCTACCGTGAAAGAATTAGTAGTTAAACAAAATAAAAAAGAAAGAACTTTGAAAAAAGAAGGTGTTTCAGCTTCAAATAGATTATCAAAACGCACTCGTAGTCAAAATAGAAATAATAATGAAAATGAAGAAGAAATTGATTTAAGATGAATAATATCCATCAGGTCTTAATTGATATGGGTTCGTTATTTTTTCAGCTTCTTCTAATTGATCTTGTATTTCTTCAAACTCTGGATTTAGTTCGTCCAAGGTTCCTTTTAAAATTTTAGTCCAATTTTTAGCATATACCTTAGTTTCAACTCTTGTCTCCAACCCTTGTGGACATAATACTTCTTGGTTACCATTTCTTTTGCGTTTTCTAATCACATTATATGTCAACTCAGCATATTTATCATCGATTTTATCGGTTTTATTCTTAACCATTTGTACCATTGATTCATGGTTAATAATTCTACTGTTTTGATGAGACAAATAGAAACCTTTACTTTTGGTATGAGGCTCAGCATTTGAAAATTTTAGTGTATAGCTTTTTGGTCCGGTTGCAGCATATTCCAAGCATTCTTTAATAATGTTTCTTTTATCATCGAAAAGTTCATTTGTTAATTCGCCCAAAAAGTCCCCTAAATCATTTTTATATACATGGTCATTTACTCCTTCTTTTTCAATGTATATACACGAGTCGGTATCTGTATATAATACATTGTCAAACCCCACCTTTTCACACAAATCATACAACTTTAACCTTGCATAAGCTGTTGTGAATACCCCTATAATTTCACTTGTTGAGCACTTGTCCGGACCTTCAAAATATTCATCTTTGAATCGATAATTCATAATACATTTCTCATTTCCTTCAATTCCCGCAAATTCATAATTCATTTCATATTCTTCGTCAAACACCATGGCATAAAAGTCGCTTGGTTCATTTATAATTTACTTATTATCCTTGTAATTTACAAACGAATGATGCACTATATTTACGAATATCAAGTTTACCTACTAATAATGTTGAGTCTACAAATTTAAGTGCTATAAGTAGTGATTCGACTTCATTAATATCCAGTGATATTTTTGCTAAAATACTTTTACCAAATGATTTAACTACAAATTTTATAGATTTTTTAAATCCAAATGACAATTTTGCTATCGACATTTCAGGATCACAATTGACTGAATTAAAATTTGTCTTGACCGACTCAAAAAATAGGCCTATACCACTTGTGAGTCCTACCGAAGCTCGAGATGGAAGTATAAGTTATTCTATGTCAATAATCATTAAAGAACTTTCACAATTTTAATTTTTTTTTATTTATGTTACTAATATATTATATATAAAAGAATGTCTTTACCATTAAGTTTAGCATACGCCTTACAAAAAGTTTCCGGGTATAGCACTAATTATTTTAGACTTGAAACCACAAATCAAGACACCGCGACTAATAATTCTACAATAACTTTAAATCTTCCTTCAAACGTAATTATAAATTTAAAATCACTTGCCATGCATTGCGAAGCTAGAGCAAACGAGGATGATGTTACTATCCCTGGAGGTGCTGATTTTTTAAGAACCATGTTGCCCAATGGTATAGAAAAATTGATTTCAAGGGTAGAATGTACAGCCGGAGGGGTTCAGATCCAGAGCGGCTTCAATGGTTATAGTACGGTATCTACGGTTTTAGACAATTTACAAACTACTCTAAATAAAGAAATAAGTTATCAACGAGTTTTACAAAACCAAGAAATTGAAGTGACTGACCTTAATTATTATAAAACATTTCGACCTTTTATAATTCAAGAATTTAGAAGCTTTATAGGAGAGAGCGAGCCGAGTTATTTAGATACATCTCTTTTACCACCTATTCAACTTCGATTTTATTTGCACGGTCCAGAAGTTTTGGGGGCGGTTCAAAATAGTCAAGGTCTAGGTAATGCTTTAACTAACGACGGTCAACAAGCTTTAATTTCAGGGGGAAGATTTACATTACAAAAACTTTATTTTACAATTGAAACTATCACCTTTTCAAATGGAGTCTATGATTCGGCAGTCGACGCAAAATTAAAAAGAGATGGATTTCTTGAAATTCCATTCAAAAATTACTATTCGTTCACATCTTCACACGACGGTATGAACAAATCTACACGTTTTAGTTTAAGTGCGCAATCTATTGATGAAATTTATGCCGTTCAGCGTATAGGTGATTATCAAACTAAATCTCGTGGATTAGTTCAAATTAATAATAAAATTGGTCCAACTTTTATACCGAGTTATTTCGACTTCAAATCTGGACGTCTGGGTAGTGGACAATTTAATGTAAATAATTTATATGTTCCGAATTACCGAAACGATGCAATAGGTTATTTCAATTCAATGTGTGTTGCGAAAGCTGATCAATATATGTCAAAATGTGGTTGCAAAGTCAATTCTTTTGAAGACTGGGTTAACCACTATTTTACTTTTATGGTTCGATTAAATATGCCTAGTGATATTGGCGTACGCTCTTCGTCAGGGTTGGACTCTCGCAGTTTGAACACGATGATGTATTTAGAAACTTCAGAAGGTACAAATACAACAGAAGAAAAATTAACAAATAATGAAGTGTTTGTATTTTGCGCTTGTACATCTGTGTTACGTGTAGGAATGGGACGTATGATAGAATTGATTGTTTAAATCTTTATTTATTATTATACATAATAAAATAATGAATCGATTTCAACCAAATGACTCCGCGACAAGTTTAGGTGAACGTATAAGCAAAATTGATGTTCAAAAACCTCCAACTTTATTACAGATGTCTGGTTTTAGACCACCGTTAATGCAACAATTACCTTGTAAATCAATAAATGATATCACGCTACCTTCAGCCAAGGTTTCAAATGTAAATGAATTAGCTGGTTATAAATCTTATATTTTTGGTCATGGGGATAAACCAACGGTACAAACTTCAATGTTTACCTTTCCCGAACATCCTCTAAATAACCCTATCTTAAAACCGGCGAATTCTTTCTTTGTGTAATATATTATAAACAAAATGAGCTCTTTCGGAAAAGAATTTATTTTAAGCAAAACTATAAATGTTGGAACCGGTATGATTATTGGTGCATACAATCAAAATTCAGGTAACCAAGATAAAATTTTACATATTTTTCCTACTGACGAAAATAAATATATATCTGATGTTCGATTTTTTGCACTACCAGAGTCAAACGATGATGCAACTTTTGTAATAGATGGCGTAACAAGAAACTTACAAGGTGGGCAAATTTATTATGATGTAAACAGAAATCTTAAAATAAAACCTTAAAATTTTTATAACGTATATTATATAATGAGTAGTTTCGGTAAAAATGTATTTCTTAAAACTTTAAATAACCAAAGTGAACCTGATTCAATTCCTGACCCTTTGACAATTAATCAACTTAATGTAAATCAAATTGGAGATAACTCGAATCCATGTCAAACAATTCATATGGCTTCAGATTTTTTATATCAAAATGATATCGATTTTATTGACAATTCTGATGTAAATAATCAAAGAGAATTTATGAAATTAGAAACTAATGGTGATTTAAATTTAGTAAATAATATCAATTTTCATAATTTTATTCTGAATAATCCTGTGAGTAAATCAAAGTTTTCTATAGGTTTGGATGAACTTGACACTTCTTTTGAAATTAAATCTATAGATCCCATTCCACAAACACGATTAAAAATAGGAGAAACCGGTATTAATGAGTGGTCTTTTAGGCAAACAACATTGAACGTAGAACCGCTTGGAGCCGGGGTGCTTCTTAATAATGGTCCTTTAATTTTGAACACCGGTGATATTACTTTAAATTCTGGAAAATTTATTGGTGACGGGTCTTTACTTCAAAATTTGCCTTCCGGAGCAAATCAAAATCTTCAATCTGTGACTGATCAAGGAAGTACCACTACCACAAATGATATTTTTTTTACCGGGAGTGGAAAATTCACAATAAACCAAGATGAAATAGATGGAAATTTAATTAGAATTCGAGGTGGCACACAAGATGCTAAAATTCGTATTGGGGAGACAACAAATGATGATGGATACATAGATGCACAACGTGCAATATTAATAGGCAGAAATGCTGGTTCATTTGGTTGTGGAATTGATGTTTTGGCTATTGGTTCAGGATCTGGAAATAACCAAGCTGGAAATTATTCGGTAAATTTAGGAGATGATTCCGGACAAACCAACGCTGGAGTGGAATCTGTAAATATTGGAAGATTCAGTGGTGAGAACTTTAGCGGTTTAAATTCAGTTTCATTAGGTTCATTCGCCAATAAAAATACGGGAGGAACTTCGTCTATCAATAATACTATTTGTATAAATGCAACCGGTGTTGAATTAAATTCTGTAAATCCAAATTCATTTACGGTGAAACCTATAAGACAAAGTCCTGATGTCACTTTAGAAAATTTACAATTATATTATGATTCAGTTTCCGGTGAAATAAAATCTGGTGCTATAAATTCTGGAAGTATTGGTTCATTAAGTCAAGTATTGGCTGTTGGGAATACCGGTGGAAATATAAATTTAACTGGAGATTTGGATTGTAGTGCTATAAGACTTGTAAGCAGCATCGATTGGGCGTATACAACGCCAACTTCATCATTAACAACCCTAGGTATTCCATTGACAAATTTAACAAATCAATACACAGCAAGTTTACCGTCGAGTCCGGTTCCTCATACCGGTGACGTATTTACTTTTAAAAATAATACCGGAGCTACAATAAGTGCCGGAGATATTGTTCAATTTGACGACTTCACAAACGTAAATGGTGTAAAAATATATGCAGCTTCAACAAGTCAATCTAATCAAAATTGTATGCCTATTGGTGTTTGTGTTCAAAATTCAACAACGGGTAGTAGTGCATTCATTTGCACAAAAGGATTCACAACTTGTAAAGCTATTGATGGAAATTATATCAAAGGACAAATGCTACAATGTGTTGGAGGTGGTTCAGTCAATTCTGCACAAATTACTACAAATAATGTTGGAATTATTGGCGTGTGTATGGAAAGTAAAGTTATTACAAGTCCAGGTTCTGGTTCATTGGTTTGGATTAAACCTGATTTTAAACTGTAATTTTATATCTTATATTAATATATTATAGAAAAAATGGCTGCTTTTGGTAAAGATTTATTTTGTAACAATTTACAATGTACAACAATAAACGGTAATCCTCCCGGAGGCGGTGGAAATACTTTATGGGTATCAGGTGATCAAAATACAATTGAAACAAATAATGGAGAAAACGGTGTGCTTATTCAAGGCTTTTTAACAGTAAAAAAGCTTTGCAATTTTGAAGATAATATTGTTTTACTAGCTAAAAACTTTCCGCAACCGGGTACAATTGAAATAAATACTAATAATGTCACAGATCCTCAATCATATATTTTGAAATATACAAATATTGCGAATAACACAGCGGGTATACAACCCAACCAAGATGTTATATTAGCGGTAGATGGTCGTTTCTTTTGTCAAAAAATTGTAGCGGAAAATGATTATGATGATAATGACGCGACTAGAAAATACGTAGCATCAAGTTTAAATCCTTTAAGAACGGCGGGTAGTGCAACTATTGCAAAAAATTTAAATATTGGACAAGGTTTATTTATTAACCCAAATAGTATACCGGTCGGTGAAGCCTCTGCGTCGGTTGGTCAATTTTATATTGAATCTTCTACGGACAATACCGTCAAATTTAAAAAAGCCTAAAATTGTTATTAATTATTTAATTATTTAATTATTTTTATTATTTTATTTTACTTATATTTTTATTAATTTAATTATGATAAATTATTTTCAATTTATCATATTTATATTTATTTTCACCGGAAAGCTCACCGGCTAATTCACCGGAATCTCACCGGAATTGACACGTCATCCTAGGGTTTGACACGTAGGCAGTAGGATGTTGTAGGGTTTGGCGATAAGATTTTTTCCCAACCCTAGGCGCAGCCTAGGGTTTGTTGGTTGGGGAAAAATTTTGTTGCTAAACGCTACATCATACTACTAAAAGACTGAAGTTAATGAAACTTTTTCTCAAAAAAAGAAAATAAATAAAAAAGAATTATTTCCAATTTATGGTAAAGATCCAAACAAAACTTATATTCAGGCAGATTTGGCTTTTATCCCAAAATTGAAAAAACAAAATAGTGGTTTTGCTGTGATATTAACGGGAATTAATATAAATACGAGAAAAGGATATGCTTATGGGTTAAAATCAAAAACTATAAAAGATAAAAATAATAAAAATGTAGAATCTGCGGAAGGTGTCATTCCCGCAATGAGAAAATTAATAAAGGATTCCAAAATGAATGTATTAACAACGGACAACGGTAGTGAATTTATAAATAAAGCTATAAAAAAAAATTTGGAAGATAACAATATTGAACATTATTTGAACGAACCCGAAGACCATAGTACAATGGGTATGATTGAGAGATTTAATAGAACATTAAAATATAAATTAGAACTTTATTTTAAAAGTAAAGATACCGTCAATTGGATTAGTAAATTAGATACTATTGTCAAAAATTATAATGAAACAAAAAATGTAGGAAATATAGATAAGTCTGCACCAAATGATATGAATGAAGATAGAGTATTAAGAAATATTTTATTAAAAAGAAATATATTAACAAAACTACTTTCTAAAATTGATATTAAACCTGGAGACAAAGTTAGAATTAAAATTAAAACTAAAACTTTTGATAAAGAAACTCAACGATGGTCAACTAAAATTTATAAAGTTAAAAAAATGGAAGGCTTGTCTTATGTAATAGAAAACAACAACGCAACTTTAGCTAGAAAATATAAACCAAGAGAATTGCTCGAAGTGAAAGGTAATGTTTCAAATGAAAGTAAAAATAAAGATGAAGCTACCGTAAAAGAATTAGTAACAAAACAAAATAAAAAAGAAAGAAAAAATAAACGTGAAGGTGTTTCAGCTTCAAATAGATTATCAAAAAGAACTCGTAGTCAAAATATAAATAATAATGATAGTGATGATTTAGAAATTGATTTAAGATAAATATCCCTCAGGTCTTAATCTGTATGTACTGTGTTCTAAATTACCTTTTAAATTTTCAGTCCAACCTTTAGCATATATTTTAGTTTCAACTCTAGTTTCTAACCCTTGTGGACATAATACTTCTTGGTTACCATTTCTCTTGCGTTTTCTAATTACCTTATATGTCAACTCAGCATATTCATTGTCAATTTTATCAGTCAAATTCTTAACCATACGTACCATTGATTCATGATTAATAATTTTACTGTTTTGGTGGGACAAATAAAAACCTTTGCTTTTGGTAAGAGGCTCAGCATTTGAGAATTTTAGTGTGTAGCTTTTTGGACCGGTGGCTGCATATTCTATACATTCCTTACCTTCTAACTCGTCCGTTAATTCGCCCCAAAAGTCACCTAATTCATTTTTGTAAATATGATCATTTAGTCCTTCTTTTTCAATGTAAATACAAGAGTCGGTATCAGTATATAGCACATTATCAAAGCCCACCTTTTCGCACAGATCATACAACTTTAATCTGGCATACGCGGTTGTAAATACCCCTATGATTTCACTTGTTGAACATTTGTCCGGACCCTCAAAATATTCATCTTTGAATCGATAATTCATAATACATTTCTCATTTCCTTCTATACCGGCAAATTCATAATTCATTTCATATTCTTTGTCAAACACCATTGCATAAAAGTCGCTTGGTTCATTTATAATTTTAGTTTTCATTTTGTTCAATTGTTGAACGAATTTGCCCCATAAACGATTGAGGTACATCTTTGCTACCGCTCGCTTTCCGGGGTTTTTCTTAATTTGAGATTTGTCTAAAAGAATACCTTCTCTTTCAAAATATTGTTTTATATATTTGTGTTTATCTTGTTCAGTTTTTACCCATTCAGGATGACCCGAAGCCTCTTGTTTGATTTTTAAAAACTTGTTTACATAAGGTGCAAACAATTTAGTAGAACGCTCTTTCCAATGTCTTATTTCATATATTTCCAATAATTTATATCCCATATCGATTGCTTTATCAATTTCAATGGTACTCCAAGTTCCTTGTTGTTCATGTAAAGTGAATTTTAATTTACCATTGTCTCTACATGGTAACACCGGAAATTGTAAATTTTTGGGAGGTTTTAATTTACAATATATAACACCGAAAAACTTTTCAGTTTCATTTTTATACCTCGATAAATATTCTTTAACCGAAACATTTTTAAATTGTTCATCAAACCCTATTGGGTACTGACAATATTTCATGACCCACGGATATAGACTTGTAAAATCTAAATACCTCAATGTTTCACCAAATTTCTTTTTCCAATATAATTGCTCTGGGTTTGTACGCCCCCCGAAAAATGCATCTCTAATTACAAGATCAGGTTTGTAAATTTTCATAAAGTCAATTATTGATTTTTCATTCAATTTATCATTTTCCCAATCGCATCCCCAATTATCTTGAACAATGTAACCCAAGTTTTCAATTATTGTTTTCTTTTGTTGTGTTTTTGTAAATAATTCTCCATAAGTAATACTAGAGTCTCTTGATACATTTGCTTTTTGATTGGGGTTGTAAATTGCAGGATTTCCATGAAATCGATCACCATTAAATTCGAAAATTTCATTTGTTTTTTCGCAATAGCCGTCGGCAATAAAATTTGTTTTTGGAATTTTATACTCTCTAATTATTTTTATACCTTTTGAATGTTCCAAATAATTGATCCATTCAGCACAAACTTTACTTTGCTTTTTAATTCTATAATATGCAATCGTATTTTTTTGCATAATGTCCTTTCGATGTGTTGGGCAGTCGAAGCAATGGTCATAAAGTTAAATGGGTCAGTTTCACATGCTTCCAATAAAACACTACGATATTCCAAACATGATTTTCGAAGTATCAAAACATCGTTTGAACAATACTTTCGTAATTCATTTTTATTATTCCAAACAAAAATTTTGTCATTACATTTTTCATTATACCAAATATCGAATTTTTCTTTATCTTCACATTTCATTTGTTCCGGACAAAAGTAGTGTCTATTAGGTATTTTCCCGGTATAATTCCAATTTTCTTTTTTATTGAATAAATGAGGATAGTACCCTTTTTGTACCTCATTTTCGAACCCCCAAGTTTTGGGTAACTTGGCTAGACGACAACTAAAATGATTTATCGAGTCATTCGGTGTGACTCCTAAATAGGTCAACTTCATTATTTTATTTCCAACTCTAATAATTTCTGGCATTTTTTTCTTATCATCAAATTTATGCATTACTAATAATGCTTCAAAAATCAGCAAAAAATCGTAAGCTTTACCATTGTGAGCAACAAAGGTGTATCCTTTATGCTTTTCACTAAATAGAAATTCTAAAAAGGATTGCATGTCATAATGTTCAAATCCCTCAACCAAATTGTCTTTGCTTTTTGGATTTTGTGTGTCATCTAAATATTGAGTAATTGCTAAATTCATATGATGTTTAAAATGAAAGTCTTTAGTTTTTTCATTTAAATACTTTGTCTCTTGAGTACA
This sequence comes from Cymbomonas tetramitiformis, assembly GCA_001247695.2. Classification (NCBI taxonomy): domain Eukaryota; kingdom Viridiplantae; phylum Chlorophyta; class Pyramimonadophyceae; order Pyramimonadales; family Pyramimonadaceae; genus Cymbomonas; species Cymbomonas tetramitiformis. The sequence goes on along the minus strand of LGRX02016857.1, from coordinate 14,833 downwards.
TTCAAAATCAAAAAAAACTAATTTCTCAATAGGGTCTTTCTTCTTGACTTGTTGAATATAACATTTGTGATTATTTAAGTCACAATATTCTTCACAATTCTTACATGTTGAATGACCACATATATGTTTAATTTTGGTCTCATAATGTGTGTTACATTCTTTGCAATAATGAATCTTATCACAAGTAGATTTTAAATGATGGTCATAACAATCCTTATTAAAAAAGAATCGATCACACTTGTCACAATATATTTTATGCATCAAACTTTTATTTTGTCGATTTTTCTTATCTTTAAAAATGCATTTACTACTTTTGCAACGCGTGCATGATTTCGAACGAGTATCCAAAAATGCAATGATGTTTGTGATTGGTTCGTAATGTTTTTGAATAGGGTCATAACAAATATGATACACATTTTTATTTTCGTCATATATTTGATCATCACTATTGAAAGGATAGATTTTTACTTGTCCACATACACTATTTTCTTCATATACAATAATGTGTGAATTTAATATTTTCTCATATATTGGAATGTCTCTTAAATCAATTTGCTTATGAGACTCAATACTGACCAATTTCCTTATTTGATTTCCTAGTTTTAATCGAGTTGACGGTCTTGTGAATTTGGTTAACGTGTTCCAAAATGTTTTATTGGTTTCTTTACAATGTAAATGTTGCAAAATAGCTAAAGAAATATCAAAACATTGATTATTATTGTTGTTCGATGTAATGCAATTTTTCTTTTTGAATCGTTCTTCTTTATTTCTTGATTGTGGATTTGAAGAACCACCTTTAATAGCTTTAACGGTGTGGACAAAGAGAGTAATACTTTTAATAAACCCATGTTCTTTTAATTTTTCACTTTGAGCTATTTTTTCGATAGCTTTTTGTAAATTTTCAGGATGATAACCTAAATAAATGCCATCATTTTTTATTACATAATTATCTTCAAATTGTAACTCAAATGATATCAATTGTTTGTCATCACTTGATGCTTCGGGAACAAATCTACGTAAACCTTTTATTTCAAAAAGATTAAAATCTATTGGACCGTAGATATCTTTTCTAGTTTTAAATTTATCGATATACTCGGTGCGTTTGGTTTTTTTAATTTCTTTGATATTTTTAATATCAGTTTTTACATTATTTACAAATTTGTTAACCTTTTCATTTTTCTTTTTATTTATATTTTTTCGTGAAATTTCACGGTATTTTTTGAAAGTTTTAGATTTTCCATTGTATTTGTCTTTAATTTTTGTTTTCAACGATTTTTCATAATCATTTTTTGTAATAATTTCTTTAGATTTTTTCCTTCCATTTATTATTTTAAAACTTTCTAGAATATCTTGTAAATCAGCAAAATCTTTTCTAGTTTTTGCATCCTTCATTTCAATTTTGAAAGCTTTCCATTGACTAGGTGTAAGTTTAATATTTGAGGTGTTAAGTTTGGACATGGGAGAGGCTTTTATAATATATATAGAAGATTATTTCTTTAAGTTAAACTCGGTTAGTACATTGCACTGAAAAATCACAATAATTTTGAGTATTGTGTTAGTAATTCATACTGTTTTGGTATGTCGAATGATGATTTTTTTAGAGCTTGAATCATATCATCAATAGTGATATTGTATAATTTGACGGAATTTGCTTTGATGGGCAAACCTCTTTTAATTCGTAAATTTAATATACGTTGTTTTAAAACTTTATCTTTGTTAATCTTGTAATGTTTAGCCACATCTAAATTGTTTTTTTCTGCTGATTTTTTGTAATAAGTATTTCCAAACTTTGAAATAACTTTCTCCATATATATGGGATATAATATAATAACCAAAAATATTTTTAAATTGTTTAAGTTATATAAAAATGGACATTTTAAACAATTCATGTGATTTTCAAGCATTTGTTTCAGGAATTATTCTTATTATAGGGGCTGTTTTTACGGGAATTAGATATAGTCGTTGTGAAACTATAAATTCACCTTGTATAAATTGTAAAAGGAAAATACTAGAACAAGAAGAAAATACTACTAATGTTTAGAAATTTTAATTTCTTTTTATATCTATTATATTCTAATAAAACAATGGGTTACCGCAAAGGTGAGAAAATAACAGATTTTGATACCTTGTAATTGAATACCTACGTTCCATTAACTCTAAAATTTCTTTACAATATTCATTGTTCATTTCTTGACTAAACATTGTCATTTGAATATAATTATCTACATTACAAATTGTTAATCATCATGTAAATTAATCAAATAAATGTAAATCAAATAGGTGATAATTCAAACCCTTGTCAAACAATTCATATGGCTTCAGATTTTTTATATCAAAATGATATTGATTTTATTGATAATTCTGATGTAAATAATCAAAGAGAATTCATGAAATTACAAACTGATGGTGATTTAAATTTGGTTAATAATATCAATTTTTATGATTTCATTTTGAACAATCCTGCAAGTAAATCAAAATTCTCTATAGGTTTGGATGAACTTGATAGTTCTTTTGAAATTAAATCTTTAGACCCTGTTCCTCAAACAAGATTGAAAATAGGAGACAATGGTATCAATGAATGGTCCTTTATGCAAACCACATTGAATGTAGAACCACTTGGAGCAGGTGTACTTTTAAATGATGGACCTTTAATTTTAAACACCGGTGATATCAGTAGTATGATGTAGCGTTTACGGACAGAATTTTCCCCCACCACAAAAACCCTAGGGCTGCGCCCTAGGGTTGGGGTAAAATCCAATCCCCAAACCCTACAACATTCTACTATCCTCCAAACCCTAGGATGACGTGTCAATTTTCCGGTGAGCTTCCGGTGAATTTATCCGGTCCGGTGAGCTTCCGGTGAGCTTCCGGTGAATTTATCCGGTTCGGTGAGAGTTTCCGGTGGAATTTTATAATTTTGTTTTCAGATTTGGAATCAGCGCAAAATTTTTGAAATAAAAGGTTTTTTATAAAAAAAAAGAATTCTTTAATATTTTCTTTAATTATGATGAAACTAGTCCCTTCCTCCCCCTAAAAAGGGACTATTGCAAGTTTTGGCGAGAACAAACTTCACAAACTCTCAAAACCACACAGCACACAGCACAGAGCACCCGTTAGTTACAAGCTATCAAAAATGCCCCGAACCCGTCAAAGTAAGCAACCGGTTGCCCATGAGGTGACGATTGACTTAACCCTTGAATCGGATATTACTCAGCAGGCTTCGGAAGTCGCTGAGCCGATTGTTTTAACACAAGTTGTTCAGCAGGCGTTGGACGAAATGCCCGTAATACCAGAGGAAAAGATGCAAGAGATGAAAAAACGTTGGCAAGAGTTTCGCGATGCTCCCAAAGCGCCAGCAGGTTTCAAGCCTGCAGCGCGTTTCAAGCCTGCAGAGCGTTTGGCAACAGAGACAGCGGCATGCGCAACGGCAGCAGCGGTTGAACCGTACGTACCGCCTGTAGTGTATGAGGACCCTCCACCCCGCAGGCGTACTGCGAAGGAAGTCGCAGGGGGGTGTACCAACTTTCAATGCGCGAAACCCTTGGAGCAGCAGTTGGGGTCGTGTATGAAATGCGTCCGGACCGGATGCAAGAACTGTATTTTCAGGTCAATAGACACCTACCTTGAAGACAATAAAAGAGGTAATAGGCGTACGGGGATGACGCGGTATTATTTTGAACCCTGTAAAGTCACGTGCATGCCGTTCCAGTTAGCGGAACTTTTTCAGCAAAGATACCCCAATGCCTGCAGAGGCTGTATCAATACCGCGCGCATCCCCGTAACCATGCCTGAAAGCATAGAATAGATAATAGATAATAGATAGATAGATAAATAGATAATAGATAATAGATACATAGTGTATTAATAGTTGTATATTTGTTGTAATGCCTGTTGTAATGCCTGTTGTAATTGTCTGTTACCCATCTGTTGGCTATAGCCAACATTAGGCCCCTTTATGTTGGCTGGAGCCAACATAAGCGTTGCTGACAATGCCGGGAGCTGTCGGTATCGGATTGTACAGTTTATTAGCTCAAAATGACGGCGGGGATGTTCTCTTTCACACATGCGTTAACAACAGTGGGACGCTCGAAATCATCGGCGAGAATTTGGGTTACTATTCAAGAGAATGTGAAAATTTGTGAAATTTCCAAGGAACTTTGGGTGTTCACATACCCATGTTACTTCGATCGATATTTTGAGGGTCAAGATGAACTCGGATGAAAGTTTTGACAAGGCACTCCAGAAAGAGCAGCTCGAGATCTTGACAACATGGGTGCCCGATTTTCCAATGCCCTTCTCATGCCGCTCACATTGCACAATTTTCTTATGTTGGCTGCAGCCAACATAATGAGCATTTTGTATTTTCGCGATCATAGCCCAACTCTAGGGCACAATTATGCAAGCCCCCATGGGTGTAAGAAGGTATACCACGTATTGACATTTTTTTGAAGGTCTAGTAGCCCTTCAAACAACATTACTTTGGAGCAATATGTACCATTAACCATGAGTAATATGCTTCGGAACTTTGGGTTTTATGTTGGCTGCAGCCAACATAAAGATGGGTAAGAGACATAATGCCTGTTGTAAAGCCTTCTTAGAAGCCTGTAATGCCTGGTGAATTTATCCTGTTCAGTGAGAGTTTCCGATGGAATAAATATAAATATGATAAACTAGAAAAAAAGAATTTATCATAAATAAAATAAAAATAATAAGAATAATAAAATGTAAATACGTTAAAATAAATCTAAATATAATTTATTAAAAAGTTACGACACAACTATATTTTCTTGTGTAATCGAAGGTTGTCGACTTAATTCTAATACAAATCGAAGTATATCAGCACTTGTCGAAAAATTTCCATTTAGTGAACTAATTTGAAGTTCGAGATTATTGTTTCCAATAACATTAGATGAAGCTACCAAACTGAAAGGGTTACTTATTCCAGTAAATATAGCAAGACCCGAGCATTTTAGAATATATTCGTCTCCAATAATATTATTGACACCTTCATCAGCATGTTGAATTTTGAATTTTACAGTATCTTTATTTAGTTCGTTAGCTTGTAATTGAAATAAATACATTGCACTAAAAGTGTTTTCTGCAAATTCTAAAATACGAATACTTTGTCCGGATATTGGATTATTTCTTTGAAAATTTCTTATATCAAGATTTTGATATTGTAAAGTTTTTGTTTCAAAGACGTCTTTTACCGTAACTTTGCCGTTAGCTCGTTCAATATCATTTGTTGTTCCTTGTACATCAAGCCATTTTGAACTTCCCCCACTCGGTGCATTTCCATTAACGGTTGTACATTGTAGATTTTTACAAATCAAATCTTTACCAAAAGAAGCCATTTTTATTTTATAATATAGAATAAATATAAGATATAAATTTATAATTTAAAATCAGGTTTAATCCAAACCAATAAACCCGAACCCGGAGTTGTTATAACTTTACTTTCCATACACACGCCAATAATTCCAACATTATTTGTAGTAATTTGTGAAGAATTGACTGAACCTCCCAAAGCACAACCTAACATTTGACCTTTAACATAACTTCCATCAATAGCTTTGCAAGTTGTGAATCCTTTTGTACAAACAAAACAAGAATTTCCGGTTGTTGCATTTTGAACACAAACTCCTATAGGCATACAATTTTGATTAGATTGACTTGCCGAAGCTGCATATATTTTTATACCATTTACATCTGAAAAATCATCAGAAAATTGAACAATATCTCGAGCATTTATTGTAGCTCCGGTATTATTTTTAAAAGTAAATACATCACCTGTATGAGGAACCGGACTTGTGGGTAATGTTGCCGTATATGCATTTGTCAAACCTGCCAAAGGAATTCCTACGGTCGTCAATGATGATGTTGGCGTTGTATATGCCCAGTCTATGCTACTTACAAGTCGTATAGCACTACAATCCAAATCACCGGTTAAATTAATGTTATTTCCAGAATTACCGACAGCCAAAACTTGACTTAATGAACCAATACTTCCAGAATTTATTGCACCAGATTTTATTTCACCGGAAACTTAATCATAATACAATTGTAAATTTTCTAATGTCACATCAGGACTTGGTCTTATAGGTTTTACCGTAAATGAACTTGGATTTACAGAATTTAATTCAACACCGGTTGCATTTATACAAATAGTATTGTTGACAGACGAAGTTCCTCCGGTATTCCTATTAGCATATGAACCTAATGACACTGAATTTAGACCACTAAAAACTTCGCCTGCAAATCTTCCTACAGAAACAGATTCCACACCGGCGTTACTTTGTCCGGAATCATCTCCTAAATTTACCGAATAATTCCCAGCTTGGTCATATCCACTACCTGAACCTAAAGCCAAAACATCAATTCCACAACCGAATGAACCAGCATTTCTGCCTATTAATATTGCACGTTGTGCATTTATATATCCGTCATCACTTGTTGTTTCACCAATACGAATTTTAGCATATTGAGTACCGCCTCTAATCCTAATTAAAGCACCATCAATTTCATCTTGATTTATCGTAAATTTTCCAGTTCCGGTAAAAGAAATATCATTCGTTGTAGTTGTACTTCCTTGGTCGGTAACAGATTGTAAATTTTGGTTAGCCCCGGAAGGCAAGTTTTGAAGCAAAGACCCGTCACCAATAAATTTACCAGAATTCAAAGTAATATCACCTGTGTTTAAAATCAAAGGTCCATCATTTAAAAGTACACCGGCTCCAAGCGGTTCGGTGTCGAGCGTTAATTGCATAAATGACCATTCATTTATACCATTGTCTCCTATTTTCAATCTCGTTTGAGAAACAGGATCTAAAGATTTGATTTCAAAAGAACTATCAAGTTCATCTAAACCTATCGAAAATTTTGATTTACTTGCAGGATTATTTAAAATAAAATCATAAAAATTAATATTATTCACTAAATTTAAATCACCTATAGTCTGTAATTTCATAAATTCTCTTTGATTATTTACATCAGAATTATCAATAAATGAAATATCTCCACGGTATAAAAAATCTGAAGCCATATGAATTGTTTGACAAGGGTTTGAATTATCACCTATTTGATTTACATTTAATTGATTAATTGTTAATGGGTCGGGTACGGTTACCGGACCAGGGTCGGTTACATTGTTTAAAGTTGTAAGAAATACATTTTTGCCGAAAGAACTCATATATCTATATATATTATAATACGATTTTTAAATTTACGGTTGAGCAAGTTTCATAAACACCGTTCCAAATTTATCATTTGGATTCGCTTTGAATACATATAAACCATTTACTTGCGTAATATCTTCAACCGGAGGAACATTAGTTGTATCTACGATAGGCAAACCATTAAATCTTACTTTCATTTTATTTGCTTTTGCAGCCATATTCAAATTTACAATACCGGGGTCACCACTTTGAGAACCGTCAATATCTAAATAAATATCAGCTCCAAGCATTTCTAAGGTTGTTTTTGTTGTTTTATTTTTTTTACCAATAAATACTGCATTTCCTACATTAACATTTTGATTCATGATTAATTCTTTTCCAAAACTAGACATTGTATATAATATATCACACGAAGAAAGAATTTGCAGGTTTTAGAATTGGATTATTTAAAGGATGTTGTTCGGGAAAAGTAAACATTGAAGTTTTCAAAGTTGGTTTATCTCCATGTCCAAAAATATAAGATTTATATCCAGCTAATTCATTTACATTTGAAATTTTGGCTGGGGGTAAAGTTATGTCACTTATCGATTTACAAGGCAATTGTTGCATAGAAGGTGGTCTAAACCCGGACATTTGCATTAGAGATGGTGGTAATTCAGCTTTATTTTGACCTATACGTTCACCTAAACTTGTAGGTGAGTCATTTGGTTGAAATCGATTCATTTTTTTATTATGTATAATAATAAATAAACATTTAAACAATCAATTCAATCATACGCCCAACACCTACACGCAAAACACTTGTACACGCACAAAATACAAACACTTCATTATTACTTAATACTTGTTCAGTTGTGTTTGTGCCTTCACTAGTCTCTAAATACATCATAGTGTTAAGACTGCGAGAGTCTAAACCAGAAATTGAGCGTACGCCCATATCACTAGACATATTTAAGCGAACCATAAAAGTGAAATAATGGTTCACCCAGTCTTCAAAACTATTGACTTTACAACCACATTTTGTCATATATTGGTCAGCTTTCGCCACACACATCGAATTGAAATATCCTAATGCATCGTTTCGGTAATTTGGAATATAAAGATTATTCACATTGAATTGTGCACTTCCTAGTCTTCCAGATTTGAAGTCAAAGTAACTTGGTATATAAGTAGGACCGATTTTATTGTCGATTTGCACAAGACCGAGGGATTTGGTTTGATAATCCCCTATACGTTGGACAGCATATATTTCATCAATCGATTGAGAACTTAAACTAAATCGTGTAGATTTATTCATACCGTCGTGTGAAGAAGTGAAAGAATAGTAATTCTTGAACGGAATTTCAAGAAATCCATCTCTTTTTAATTTTGCGTCGACTGCCGAATCATAGACTCCATTTGAGAAGGTGATAGTTTCAATTGTAAAATAAAGTTTTTGTAAAGTAAATCTTCCACCTGAAATTAAAGCTTGTTGCCCGTCGTTATTTAAACCATTTCCTAATCCCAAGCTATTTTGAACAGCACCTAAAACTTCCGGACCATGCAAATAAAATCGAAGTTGAATAGGTGGCAAAAGAGATGTATCTAAATAACTAGGCTCGCTCTCTCCTATAAAGCTTCTAAATTCTTGAATTATAAAAGGTCGAAATGTTTTATAATAATCAAGGTCGGTCACTTCAATTTCTTGGTTTTGTAAAACTCTTTGATAACTAATTTCTTTATTTAAAGTAGTTTGTAAATTGTCTAGAACCGTAGCGACGGTGCTGTATCCATTAAAACCACTTTGGATTTGCACACCTCCAGCCGTGCATTCTACCCGAGAGATTAATTTTTCTAAACCATTTGGAAGCATTGTTCTCAAAAAATCAGCACCTCCCGGAATGGTAATATTGGCATCGTTCGCTCGAGCTTCACAATGCATCGAAAGTGATTTTAAATTTATAATTACGTTTGACGGAAGATTTAGAGTGATTGTAGAATTATTTGTTGCGGTGTCTTGATTTGTGGTTTCGAGCCTAAAATAATTAGTGCTATACCCGGAAACTTTTTGAAGTGCGTACGCAAGACTTAATGGCAAAGACATTCTTTTATATATAATATATTAGTAACATAAATAAAAAATTTTAAAATTGTGAAAGTTCTTTGATAATTATTGACATAGAATAACTAATACTTCCGTCCCGTGCTTCCGTGGGCGAAACTAAAGGTATGGGTCTATTTTTAGAGTCGGTCAAGACAAATTTTAATTCAGTCAATTGTGATCCTGAAATGTCAATAGCAAAATTGTCATTTGGATTTAAAAAATCTATAAAGTTTGTAGTCAAGTCATTTGGTAAAAGAATTTTACCAAAAATATCGCTAGCAATTAAAGAAGTGCTATCACTATTTATAGCGGATAAATTTGTAGACTCAACATTGTTAGTAGGCAAACTTGATATTCGCAAATATAGTGCATCATTTGTTTGCAAGGATAATAACTTTCGAATATTGTGTCCGCTGTTTTTATTTCGAATAAATCAATTAATTGAGAAACATTTGATAAATTGTTAGTTTGTCTATTTACACGCCCGCCTAAAATTTCGTCGGCGTCGTTATATTTGCTTGGACCTATAACTTTAGTTTGTAGTTCAGCTTGCAAAGGATTGTTTGCATTGAATTCATTTCTAACTGAAAAAGAAACAAACTTAATATTCGGAACTGCAATTGATAAAGTAATTTTAAACTTATTTTTATAATCTATAGGGTTACCATTATATTCTACATTAACCGTTCCGGTATATGCAAATTCATTATCTAAAACTGCTTTTATATTTGTACTCAAAACTGTTTCTAATTGAGCTAATTCTGTATAATTTGCAAAAGGAATTTCTACGGGAAATAATTTATTAGTATCGATTTTTCCTAAAAAGAATATTCCATTAAAATTATTAATAGTGTACCATGTTTTAGCAGCCGAAAAGGAATTCAAGACAACACGTAATTTACTTGTAACTCTATAATTTAATAAAGCTGTTGGTATATTTACATCTATTCTTCGAGAATCACCTGCCGAATTTTCTTCGCTATTTAAATATATAGTTCGTGATGAAATTATATTATTCATTATCTATACTAATAAAAGATTGATTTTTAATATTTGCTTCCGTGTCCCTAATTTTTGGTTTAGAAATTTCGATATTTCCATTGGCTAATTCAGTGTAATATTCGGTTCTATTTAAATAATCATCTACTAAAAGTTCAATATGTGCTTTGGAAATATTTTTGAATATTCTTTCGGCTTCCACAATTAAAAGATCTTTTTCTATATTCATTTTAAATTAAATGTTCTTTTATATTTATTAATATTTTTTTCTAATGAAGTTGTTTCACCCCATAATAAATGTTTAGAAAGTGACCCTGCGGTATAACATTTATTCCAATTTTCATTAGACTTATGACGTTTAAGATAATTTGATTTTTTTTTATATCTTTATTTTTTGTAAAATCTGAATATCCTTTTGCACCAAAATGAACAGTTTTTAAATTATCAAAAATTGCCATTAATTTTTTTATCTTTTTTTGTAGACTTTTTAATTTTTACAGTTTTATATTTACAATTTGCCATTTTATATTATATATCTTATGGATTTATTACACCGACTTTTATAGGTGTTGAACTACTGCCGTCATACTCGACATATTTAATTCCCTTTTTAAAATTACCTGAATTTATGTTTCTATTTTCATAACTTACTCCTATTGTAGGCGAAAATAAGTTTTTATCTTGCTTTTTTCTACCCGTTATTTTTCTAATTTTTTCGGTAATTGGGTCATAACTAAGGACTTTTTCTATATTTTTTTCTTCAATTGGATGCAACCCTAAATATTTCCGTAAATAATTCTTTTCTTCTAAACTCTCTTTAACTCCCTAGGTATCCATAAAATCTGTAAAATTAATAGGGGGCGCTTCGTTTAACAATGCACCTTCTAATACACCTTGAGTCGTTCTAAAATAATGTTCATCTTTAGAATTCGTTGGTTGATAGTATCCAAAATAACCACCCATAACTGAACCGCCTATAGCATTTGCGAAACCAAATCTAGATCTTGCCGTGGAAACTCTTTCGGTTTGGGTATAATTTTCGGTATACATTTGCTCTAGATCATGTAATTTTACAAGATCATTTTCAGTTCCCGGTTTTGGATTGACATGAATAATTTCATAATTAGAATTTGGATGTGGTTTAATTCTTGCCGGTAATGAAATTAAATCTCCTTCCGTTGAATAAACATATTGTTTTTCCGTTGGTGTATTTACCGGTTTTTGCAAGGGATTAATAGCTGGATTAAAATGATGACCCTCGACATTATATTTTTCGGCAATGAAATTGCTTTGTCCGGCTCCGTTTGAGTGACCGGTTACCGAAATTTTGTAATTATTTCCAAATTTTTTAAAAACATTTTCATATCTTTGGGATGCTTCGTTATATCTTTGAGTTGTGCGTTGTTTGCCTATAGTTGTTAATAAATTCACATACCAATCCTTAAAATTACTTAACCTATTAGGGTTTTTAAAAATTGTTTCTAATTTGTAAAATTCAGCGTCACTTCCACGATATGCTATGATTACTTCTTTATTTATAGAATTAACTAATGTAATCGAATTTCTCCCGCTTAATGTAGGGTCTATTTGAAAATGGGGAAGCTCTCTCATTATTTTATTTAATTTTGCTTTATTATCGTAACTAAATGCATAGGCTGAATTTGCAGCTAAAGCATATTTTTTTTGAGTAGGATTATCAAATTTAATTGTATTTTTTCCAAGAAAGTTATTTATTGCTTGATTTGGAATATTTTTGAAATCTGCATGTATTGCATTCAATAGTTCCGCCGTTTGTTTTTTTATTTTTTGGGATGTAAAATCATTATTTTTAATTTTTGGAATTCTCTCAAACGGAGTGGAATCTTTGTTATTACTTTTATTATTTTCAAATTTAAAATCATTACTTTTAAAATTTGTGTCATCTACAATTTTCGCTTTTTGACAAAATATATTTGAAGGATTATTATCACAAAATGTATTCATAAATTATTAAATTAATAATTTCATTTTAATATAAATTTCCCCGAACAAATGTTTTCGAGACATAGTAATAAATTTTTTAATTGTTATTTGTAGTACGTGAACGTGTTTTTGCCGGTGAGAAATTTCTATTAGGAGACGTCGGGTTTCTTCGATTTACACCGGTAATAATGTCGGTATCACTTGCTAAAGAAAAAGATAATGCTTGTCTTAATAGTGGATTTACAACTGTCCTTGATGAAGGACCAGATTCGCCTTGATTTTCGGGTGTGTTTAACGGAGATGGAGAAAAATCTTCACGCATTCTTTTCAAACCTGAATTAATTTCTTCAGTGTCAATTTCACTCAACAATTCTTCTTCTTCTTCAAAACTTATTGGAGTAGATTGTGAAGACAACTCTTCTTGCATAATATATTTTGGAAAATCAAAATCATGCTTTAATTCTTTAGTCAAATGCATAGGATTTATAGGAGAATTTGTTAGATCAAAATAAAATAATTCAGGATTTGAACTAGGTACGGTCATACTATAGCTATTTTTAGAAAGATTGCCATAACTTTTAAACATTTTTTGAGAATTTGGTACTTTATTTGTTATATCCATCATTTTTAAACATTGTTGTTTTGTGTACGCGTCGGTTAATTGCGGTCTCATTTAAAATTTGTTTAGTATAAAATAAATAAATAAATTTACTAATTTAATGTTTGAAATTTATAATGCAAACTGTTTTGATATTTTCCCTAAAATAAATGATAATTCCGTAGATTTATTTGTATTAGATTTACCTTATAACCAAACCGCTTGTAAATGGGATAAAGAAATTATTGATTTAAATTTATTGTGGAAACATTTGAAGCGTATAGGTAAAGAAAAAACATGCTATATTTTTCTAACCACATCTAAATTTGGACATAAGATAATTGAAAGTAATAAAGCATGGTTTCGATATGATTTAGTATATTTTAAAAGTATATCTTTAGGATTTTTTCATGCAAATCAAATGCCATTGCGAAGTCACGAGATGATTTATATATTTTATAAAAGACTACCTACATTTAACCCGCAAAAAACGCCCGGAAAGCCATATTTTAAATCTAGTGCAAATACTACAAATATATACACCAAACATTGCGCTCGATTACCGACCAAATGTGAAGACGGTTATCGATATCCAAAATCAGTTTTGAAATTTTCTAACGGAAATTACAAAAGTAAACATCCATGTTCTAAACCAATCGAATTAATGGAATATTTAATTAAATCATATTCAAATGAAAATGACCTCGTTTGTGATCCTTTTATGGGTATTGGATCTAGTTTAATTGCTTGTAAAAACAATAATCGAAAATACATAGGGGTTGAATTAGATAGTGAGTTTTACAAAATTTGCATGGAAAGGACAGAGTCGTAATATCTCATAAAGTATTTGGATTTTGACAATTTCAGTTTGTTAGTGATGATCAGCGCGAAATTTTAGAAAAATAATATTTTCATAAAAAAATGATTTTTTAAATAAATTTTAATAAATGTCAATGACGGGGTGTTTTGACCCCCTTACAAAAGGACTGTTGCTAGTTTGTAAAAACCACTTTCGCAAACTTACGAACCCCTCACAAACGACAAACTTCTAACTATCAAAAATGCCCCGAACCCGTCAAAGTAAACAGCCTGCTGCCGATGAGGTGACGATCGACCTAACCGTTGAATCGGAAGAAGAGGAAGACATAGGGCTTCTAATCCCGACCCCGCCACCCCGCGATCCCTATTGTCGTCACCTATCCGAGGAGACGCCCAACATGCCCGATGGCACGCCCGTGCTAACCTGCTGGGAGTGCCGTATGAAAGTGTGCTTTTTTTGTTGTTATTTTAACAAAAATAATGCGAGGGGTAGTATTCACGTATTTGACATCAAAAGGTTCAAGGACAAAGACATCGTGCTTTGCGACGCATGTTGTGACTACTTAGGTGCAGGCGTTAAAAGCGGCTTGAAAGTAGCGCCACCGTTTAACCCTGAAGAAGATGCGGAATAGTTACAGTATTCTAGTTACATAAAAACTAGTTACAATAGTTACAGACTATTCTAGTTACATAGAAACTAGTTGCAATAGTATGTATGTGTAACATTAAGCCTCATCGTCACTCGTATCACTGTCGCTGTCTTGCTCTACAATAGTATACATGTGTAACATCAAGCCTCATCGTCACTCGTATCACTGTCGCTGTCTTGCTTTAAGAAGTCGCCGATGACGGACTTGTTGTGAGCCTCGATATATTCTCGTTCTTCACGTTTAGAAATAATTTCCTGCGCGTCTGTTTGATTACCTGATTGTAAAGTATTTTGAAGCATACTTTGAGTGTCGCCACTGCGAAGGCGCTTGTTTGTTTTTCTGTCAACTATATAGTCAACTGAAAGCGCATCGGTAATAGTAGAACGCAACTTCATGCGCAGTTCGGGCGATGATACAGGGTTCTTTTTGTTCGAAGGTCCTGGTCCTTCAATCGGACGGAAACGTTTCTTCTTTTCCTTTTTAGGAGAAGGCTCGGGTTCGGAATCGGACTTACGTCCGCGTTTTTTCCCGGAAGAATTTTCAGCTT